>APFE031239528.1:204204-346268 GCA_000404065.3 Pinus taeda | reverse complement strand
GCACTTTTGTATGGTGATAGCTATTTATTTATGCTTAATGTATGAATAGCTCATTATGCGATATGTTTTTCACAACTATTTCGTCTAACTTTTTATACGAAGTGGTTGATCTTTATTGAATTCTTTTCTCATAATAGTTGAATGATCTTTATTACCATTTGTTATTTGAAATCTTTTTAGATTGTATAATAGAAGAATTACACCTCGGGTTAGTATAGACTTAGATGTTTTCTGCTTATTAGAATACAATAGCATAGCACTAGATTAAAGTTAGAATTATAACATCTTAATTATGAATCATTAGATCAGAAACATCAAATTTACACACACACACTCACAAATTGGGAAACTGGTCCCATATCCCCAGTCAGACCCGCTATACCAAACGGATAAGGAGCTGCCAACCAAGGTCTGGACCGGGCGGGTATCCCCCTTGTTGTAGACCCGATTTTTGGGGCTTCAACATATTTGGTGCTAGAAGGAGGGCCTGAACTATGAATGGCAAGCAAATCTAAATCTAAGTACCATTCTGAGAGTAAATTTCCCTCACCATCTCCCCCGACTTCTCCATTACACTTAAACCCAAAGTTGGAAGTCGCTGGAGCATCAATCGCTGCTACAAACCATGACATTTCAGAACAATCTACTATAGAACCTCCTGAAGTCGAGTCTATGATTCACAAACTTCAACAATTTTCTATTTCTCCTCAAAGATCTGATAAATCTCAAGGCAGCGTGACCTCGGAATATAACCCTGCTCATCCCCTGACCAGATTAAAGAGTGAAAAGATTGGTGTTCAACCAACCGAATTACCTCTACCCAAAAGAAAAAGAGCAAGGAAATCACCTAAAGAGTCTGATAGTGAGACTCTTTCATCATCATCATCCATCTCAACCTCTCCATCGCGAAGTCAACCATCCACTCCTCCACTTCAGATCATTGTTCATCCACGCACTGGAACCCTCACAACTCCTCCTAAATCATCTGCAATCATAATACCCTCATCTTCCTAACCACAGGGATCATCTTCTGCACTTTCCTCTGTTAGTAGATCAGCGATGGCCCAATCTCCATGGAACAACCTTGGGGCAGTCTTAATGCCTACACCCTTGAGTCAAATATCTGCCCATCCTGAAAAATGGTTGTCTAAGTTTAATCATGAGGCAGGCATGCTAACAGAAGAGTATATAAACAAATTTATGCTATCCATTAATCTCAATGGAGTGACCAATGAAGATGCTGTTGTTCAAATTTTTCCTTATACTTTGTAGGGAACAGCCGGATCATGGTATTTCTCATTACCCTATGGATCTATCACTAGTTGGGACATCTTCCAAGAACAATTCCTGACCAAGTTTGGTGATGACAGGTCTACGGCAACCCTAATCAATGAACTATCCAACCTTAGGGCTGAATCAAGGGAACCTATTAAAGATTTCAATTTACAGTTCAATAAAATCTTAAACAAAATTCCTACTGCTTCTCAACCTAGCGAAGAAGTGCGAAGTGAATGGTATATCATTGCTTTACCATCGAACATAGCAATATTCGTGGATAGGGCTAATAAAACAACTTTAGCAGAAAACATGAAAGAAACAATAGCAGTAGAGAAACGTATAATAGCCCTAGAGAAGAAATCTGCGATAGAGGAACGGAAATCCAAGAAAGTCACCTTCAAAGAAGATTCCAAGAAGAAACAAGCAAAAGATCCATTCGATTTGGAAGGATTGCAAAAAGTTCTGAAGACCATGTCCAATGAAATGGTCGACATCAAAAAGCAAGTAGTAGAAACTTCTTCAAAAAAGCCCTACAGAACTTTTAAAAGAAGCCCTTCAATGGATTCAAAGCCTCCCAATGCTATTGCAAGTGCTCAATCCGAAGAAGAGGAAGAGGAAATTACCACTAAAGGGAAAACCGATGAAGAAGAAGTTGTAGCATTACAAGGAATGTGGGATTTCATCCTCCCACAAGAAGAAGATCAAGAAGTATTCCCAGTTAGCACACGAAGTAGAAATCCGCTTGATCCTCCCCAAACTACCCCCAAGCCATAGAGCGCAAGCTCTGCAACAAAGGATAAATTCGCAACAAAGAAAACGACATCTAAAGCAACTCAAACCAGCCCAGTCCAAACAGATTCATCAACTCCATCTAAAACACTGATCGTTTCGGATGAAATGGAGTACAATATTATAGAAGACATGAAAAAGACTAGGGCCAATATCACTCTTTACGAATTGAGCAAGTTGAAGCACCAACAAAAGATAATGTTGAAATAATTACATGCTGTGTCAGTTGCACCTTTGCCGGCCGCTGTACTTTCTCAAGCTTCCCATAACATGGGAAGACCTTCAACTAATGTGACCAACAAGATTGATCCAACTAACATCGCTTTAATTGGAGGAAGATCGAGATCTCATACTCCCCCGTTTCTCCTTACTTATGAAATTTTCAATAAGAATGTACATAATTGCTTAGTGGATTCTGGAGCTTCATCGAATATTTTACCAAAGTCCATATGTACTAAGTTAAACGTTCAACCATAGAAATCCTTTGTGTGCATAGTTCAGCTAGATCGGTCGCAAGTCGAAGTGATTGGCGAACTAAATCAAGTAACCATAAGGTTGTCATCCAACCCAAAGGTATGTCAAGTTATTGACATTTTAGTTGCTGATATGCTAGAATTTTATGGCTTAATTCTTAGCAGGGATTGGTCAAAAAAATTTCATGGATACTTCGCAATTGACTGGTCGCACATGTGGCTACCTTACAACGGTAAACCAAATCAAATAAAAGTTGAATGAGAACTACATCAGAAATACGTAGTAACGGAATTAGAGGGGGAAATGAACCAGTAGCATATAACAATAGCATTATTGGCAATTACTCGGTGGATTCTTTCCTCGGCAATTTTAATGCTCATATGCCACCTTATTTAGAACATTTTGTTTTATCCCCAGTCAAATTTTTTTATCAAATGGATAGTCCAAAATGTATCAATTTTATAGATAGTCCTGTAAATAAATCTTTGTTTTCGAAATTATTTTTTGATGGTTCTAAATCTAACGAAGGAGTAGGAGTAGGATGTGTGCTAATTAGTCCAGAAGGAGATAAAATTATGTTAACATGCAGACTCGAATTTGATTGCACTAACAATACAACAGAATATGAGGCTTTAGTCCAAGGAT
The DNA here is from genome assembly GCA_000404065.3 of Pinus taeda. Taxonomy (NCBI): domain Eukaryota; kingdom Viridiplantae; phylum Streptophyta; class Pinopsida; order Pinales; family Pinaceae; genus Pinus; species Pinus taeda. The sequence goes on along the minus strand of APFE031239528.1, from coordinate 343,082 downwards.
TGTACAAAGCAATCGGGTTAGACGTCAAGTACCTCCAAGTTTTCGGAGACTCTGAAATTGTAGTTAGACAGGTATGTAATACTATACACTGCTTATCAGGTCATTTAAAACATTATGAATCTTTAGTTCAAGATCCGACTGAGCATTTTATAGCATTTAATATTTCATCAATTCCCAGACTCCAAAATGCAAGTGCGGACCTTTTAGCCAACGTAGCTTCTAAGCTCATTCCTTCAGAAGATTTTAGTCCAGATAGATTCTCAATAGAATTAATCTTTAGACCTTCTATTCCTTATAATGTCACAAATTGGAGAATATTCAACAACGATCCTGATATCGTGAATTTCCTCACATCTGAAGGATCCTACTCCAATCAAATAATTGACGAAGACTAACATGATCGACAATTGCAACAAGATAGCACTAACAATGCTATACCAAAGTCGGTGGTCAAGTTAGAAGACTTGTATGATTTGAAAGATCGGTTTAAAAGGTCTATCAATTCAAAACTCCAAATTTCAACTTTGAATTACGAATTAGTAAACCTAGGAACCGATGCCAAACCACAAAACATTAATCTAGGCCTCGGCCTAGCCCCTGAAGAAAAATCAGTGTATATTCGTCTTTTGAGACAATATAAAAACGTTTTTTCTTGGAACTATGATGAAATCAAAACATACGACACTTCCATCACCCAGCATACTATTCCAATGATCGATAATGAAAAACCCGTCCAACAAAAATTGAGAAAGATCCATCCCAATTTAGAAAATCAGATAAAGACTGAACTCAATAAGTTATTGAAAGCCAAAATAATCTTTCCCGTCAGACATTCTAAATGGGTTTCCAATATGGTACATGTTAGAAAGAAAAATAGAGATATTAAAATTTGCATTGACTTTCGAAACCTTAACAAGCCCTGCCAAAAAGATAATTTTCCTTTACCACCTATGGAACAAATATTGCAGGCAATGGCAAGCTCAGAATTAATGTCTTTCTTGGATGGATTTTCAAGATACAATCAAGTGTTGGTTCATCCTAATGATCAATTAAAAACCACATTCATAACTAAATGGGGCACATACGCATATCGAAAGATGCCATTTGGTTTGATTAATGCTGGTGCCACATTTCAAAGAGCCATGGACATCACATTCAAAGGTTTAGTCAATAAATCTGTAGTAATTTATTTGGATGATATAACCGTGTATTCCAAGAAACGAAGCAACCATCTTAGAGATTTAAAACAAATCTTCCAACGTTGTTTAAGGTATGGAATTTCACTTAACCCAAAAAAAAAAAAAATCGCATTAAGTGAAGGGAAACTTCTAGGATTCATAGTGTCAAAATCTGGAATTCACATCGATTCCGATAGAATCAAAGAAATTTTTGAAATATCCCTACCTCACAACAAAAAAGCCTTGCAATCTTTCCTTGGTCAAATCAACTTTGTAAAGAGATTTGTTCCAGATTTTTCAAGAATCGTGTCTCCTTTACAGGCCATCATTAAAAATAACTCAAATTTTAAATGGGGCCAAGATGAACACGAAGCATTCAACTTGATCAAACAAGCTATTATTAATGCTCCATCTTTAGTGACTCCAAATTTTTCAGAGCCTTTTGTTTTATATACATTTGCCTCAGATAGGTCATATGCTGCGATACTCACTCAAGCGAATCAAGAAAAGGCGGAAGCCCCAATTGCTTTTTTTAGTTCAAATTTATAGGGTGCTGAATTAAATTATTCAGATGTGGAGAAACATGCTTATGCTGTTTTCAAAGCAATCAAATATTTCAGACCTTTTCTACTCAAAACCCGTACTAAAATTATAGTACCGTTTCCAACGATAAGGAATCTTCTAGTACAGAAGGATGTGGGTGAGAAAAGGGCCAATTGGGTTACTTCGTTACAAGAATATGACATAGAAATCAAACCAGCAAACATTGTAAAAGGTCAAGGCTTTTGCAAAATGATGGCTAGAGCGTCGCGAATTTTCGAAACTCCATCTGTAGAAATACAAATGTGTGAGGTAAGCCTAAACGATGCTGAGTCATTATACGCCGATATCATTTATTATCTTAAGAACAGATATGCTCCTTCACACCTTGACCATACTAGGAAAAGAGCTCTAAGGTTGAAAGCAAAACAATATCAGCTCATAAATGATATTCTTTTTAGAATAAATTATGATTTTGTTCTCCTTAGATGTCTTGAGAAGTCTGAAGCTGAAAAAGTTTTGCAAGAACTCCACGATGGGCCAGCAGGTGGACACTATGCTGGAGATGCTACTGCACATAAAATCTTGCGTGCGGGCTATTACTGGCCCACATTATTCAAAGACTCGCACAGTTACATGAGGAAATGTCAAGTCTGCCAAACTATTGCTGGGAGACAAAAGAAGCCATCCTTGCCACTACAACTAGTTAACATTGAGCAACATTTCAGTCAGTGGGGATTGGACATAATAGGTGAGATCGTTCCTCACTCTTCTAAGCAGCATAGATATATCCTTAAAGCAGTAGATTATTTTACTCAGTGGTTAGAAGTAGTGCCACTCAAGACAGTTAATGCTGAAATTATCATTGAGTTCATAGATCAATTTATAATCACCAGTTTTGGATTGCCTTTTCTGGAAATGCAATGACTGAATTTGCACTTAAAAGAGGATTCAAACTTAAATATTCGGCCAATTATTACCCACAGGGCAATGGGTTATATGAGTCTACAAATAAAAACCTAATCAGGATTATCAAAAGAACAGTTGACCAAAATCATAAAAATTGGCATAAGTCTTTAATATATGCTTTGTGGGCAGATCGAATAACGCAAAAAGCTTCCATCGGCACTTCTCCCTTTAATTTAGTTTATGGGAAAGAAGTGGTTCTTCCGACTCATTTACCAATTCCCTCTTTGTCTCTAGTTTAATACATTGATGAAGTACCAACTTCTTCCCTACAACTAAGACAAATGGAAATAATCAAATTGGAAGAACAACAAGAACAGGCTAAGAAAACCCATGCTCATCATCAAGCACAAGTAAAATCCTCTTTTGATTCAAACATAATGACTAGAAAAGATTTCCAGATAGGAGATTTAGTTTTAAAATGGGACAAGGCTCATGAAGGGAAAGGGAAACATACAAAATTTCAAAGAATGTGGCTTGGTCCTTTTCAAATTGTAGAAGTCATAGGTCTATCAACGTTTATGTTACAGGATTTAGCAGGTAAAAGTGACTCTTTGCCTGTTAACGCACAAATTCTCAAGAAATATTTTCCATAGAAGAATGCTTCGTGTTCATGTAACCTAGATATGATACTAGTTTCAAATTCATAAAGTTTGATCAAAACAACTTTTAGTGAAGAAATTGTTTTATATCAGTGCAATGAAAGGTATCAATAACAAAATAAAGATTCTCTGTAGAACAACTATTTCCAAAAACTCTACTATTATCGTCCAGAGCTATCTTAAGGAAACAATGACTTCCTCCCCACTAAGGAAATCATAACTTTCAGAGGAACAATCCAAGGATACACTTCATCTTGAAGAATGAGAGGTCTCATCACAAGCCGGCTTATCATAATCACGAATATTATAACTTGCTGACTTTGCCAAATAATACATACCACAGCAGGGCAATGACTCAAGCTTGTTGCAATCAAAAGGAAAGGGGTCTCATCACGAGCCAACTTGTTCAGCAAAGTTATAAATCAAGTGAATGACTGTGTCATAAATTGGTTATCAAACCAAGACATTGTTCTTTAAGAGTAAAAGAAAATCAAAGCAATAAGTGTGGATATGGATTCTTCTTTGAGAGTTGTAGGTTGCTTTAAGTAGGATACAGGGTCATTGTTGGGTAATAGGTAACCCTATCGAGGCTATAAACGGCTGCTGGCAGCAAAGGCTCTACCTACGACAAATGAGCATATTTAAAACTAGTTTACAAAGAAGACTTTGTTTTACCTTTACAGACCAAGTAATGACTGATGTAAATACAAGGACTAGCTGGAGGAAGAAAATAACCAAAGTCAAAAATAGTTTAAACAAAATGTCATTGATAGGTTAGAGCATAATGTAATTTATCTTTCCATAACAAAGTTTAACTTTCTGAAAAAAATTTGTTTTGGAAGTTTAGAAAATTCAATAGAAAAATAGAGATAACTAGTTCTTCCAAGTGAATCGCAAATTGTTGTGGCCGCCAACAACCCCCCTCTTCATATAGTGTTATTGCTAATACTAAATAAGTGGGGACCCTTAGTAAAAAATTAAAAAAAAATCAATTAGTGCTTATACTTCCTTTTGGATAAAGCTTACCATCATGGACTTAGGAAAATACCTTTGAAAAATCTAAAAAATCTTAAGTTTCATGATAAAGGAAGTAAAGTCACTCCCTAAGAAATATCGAATCGTGCAAAAAAGTGATAGGATGCCTTCTTATGAGCTAAAAAATGTGAGATTGCGACGCGAAACTCCATCGCATTGCATGCATTAATGAGCACTCACGATGGAAAACTTCAAAATCGTCGATATGCGATATCGCATATCGCATATCGAAAAAACACATAAAATACACATAACGATCTAACGATCTTGCGATGCAACGATATTGCGATGAAGCGATATTGTGATGTAGCGATATTGCGATGCAGCGATAAATGCGATGCAACGATAATTGCGATAATACGATGCTGCAATTTGCGATACTGTGATGCACATCGCAGAATCATTCCATCACAGATTTTCCTCACTCAATATTCAAGAAAGGGTCTTTTCCATAAACCAAGAACTGGTCACGCATTTTAATGATAATTAATGAGTTATATGCCAGTTGTTAATAAAATATGGTTTTGTGTTTATCAAGGATCCAGTTCACGTGAGTTGGCATGTTTTTACATCTTTGGCATTTAAAGCTTTCCTGTCATTATTTTTATCATTACTTTCACCTCATTTGTAAACTGCAGGAACGAAGAACAAAAGGTTATACAAGACAGTATGCAGGATACTATGAGGAAGAAAGGCAGGAGCCCAATTTCCATCTGGGAAGGCACACCTAATCTGCTTGGGGAAGAGAATCCTAAGGTAATGGGATTTGCGGCTACTATAGGCCCATCAAGGTTGGCTGAAACATCAGCTACAGAATTAGCTCATTCATTCCTGCATTGGAGCAGCAAAGCCCCAAATTCTCACATACACGGACAATACTGATGACAGAGATGAACATTTTAAGACTCAGGTCAAGAGCTTACGGAATCATTATCACAAAATTTGAGCTTTATATCTCCCAAAAGGCGCTAAAGGCGAAAAACGTGTCAAGGAAGCCCGAATCAAGAAACATAGGCAGTTAGCGCGCCTAGCGCTAATCGCACATCGCTAAGAAAATTTCTCAAAAAGGAAAGCTTCCAATTGCTCAGTTATCTGCAAACCCCAAAAAATTGCAAGAGGCCACACTAGAAACAGAAAGCTAAAGAAAAGGCAGAAGCAATTTCAGGGTTAATCAAGTTAAATTAGGAATAATACTAGGCATACATGGTAAAGTCACATAGTCAGCGGATAATTCCCAAATACGTCATCAATTCTGCCGAAAAGATGGTGCCAGATCTTGCTAATTCCATTTCACAGCACAATTATAAGCTGAAGTTGGTTGACTGACTCTTCTCAGGCAATGTTGAATGGTTGCAATATTAAGGAGAAAATACAGAAATAGTTAGATGTTATATTTAATTTTAGAAATAGTTTTATTTTATTTATGCTTAGAAAAAGGATGGTCATTTAAACCGCATCCTGAATTTTTGTAATAAGTTATTTTTAGTTTTAGTTAGTAGTATTTAAACCCTTCTCATGCATTTAGAGAAGGGTCCAGAAATTTGCCAAAAACTTGTTCTCAGAACATGCACTTTTGCACCCTTCGAGGAGGTTTTGATGAACGAATGGAACAGGATTTGTTAATGTTTGAATTTAATATCTCCTACTGATGTTGCACTTCTGTACTCTTAGTGGATGGTAGATCAAGGAGAGATAAATCATTGTCGCTTGAAGCTCATGAGTAGGACTAGTTATAAATGGTACTTTTATCTTTTAACCATTTCTGCTTATGTGTTAAAGTGATATTCAGTTTTAGTTGTTTATATATTAATTCATGAATGCCTGAGTTATCATTTGACACTTTTGTACGGTGATAGCTATTTATTTATGCTTAATGTATGAATAGCTCATTATGCGATATGTTTATTCACAACTATTTCGTCTAACTTTTTATAGGAAGTGGTTCATCTTTATTGAATTCTTTTCTCATAATTGCTTAATGATCTTTATTACCAGTTGTTATTTGAAATCTTTTTAGATCACATAATAGAAGAATTACACCCCGAATTAGTATAGACTTAGATGTTTTCTGCTTATTAGAATACAATAGCATAGCACTAGGTTAAAGTTAGAATTAGAACATCTTAATTAGGAATCATTAGATCAGAAACATCAAATTCTAGACACACACACTCACAAATTGGGAAACTGGTCCCATATCCCCAGTCGGACCCGCTATACCAAATGGATAAGGAGCTGCCAACCAAGGTCTGGACCGGGCGGGTATCCCCCTTGTTGTAGACCCGATTTTCGGGGCTTCAACAGACACATGTTGCATAAGGATGAGAACATGAACAAATCTTAAGATCAAGGAGGGGAATCTTGAGATCATCAACTTACCAACAAGTGACCAAGGACAATCGATCGTAGGATCCAATGTAGGCTCTAAAATTTGCATGCAAGCCTGTAATGCCCCAGGATAAAAATGAAAATATTTGATTTACTATGGTAAATATAAACTGAACCTGTTATTATTATCTATTTAAAAAAATTTATAATTTGTTTTCATTAGTAAATGAAGGAAGTGTTTCCTTAGAAGGAGAAAATTCTCAAGGAGGAAGTTGTCCTCTTGAGGTGGAAAGACGGTTGCTGTGAAAGCAACCCTAACTACCTCCCCTAACTGGAAAATTTTCCAGAGAAAAGGGGAGGAGGGAAGGAAAATCTGCGCTGTAGTGACAGGCAGAGGAAAAAAAAAGAAAGAAAGAATCCAATAAGGAAAGAAAGGTGGTTAAGTCTGGTGATGACTAGATAGCCCTACTCACTGTACGAGCACTTGCAGAGGACTACAGTCTAGCAAGAAGCAAGGGGGGAGATTCTGGTCCTGAAGGATGAAACTCATGGTCAGGTGGTTTGAAAGATAGTAGACCCTGATTTGAGTGACTGTCAGGAACAACTCTTGAGCCAGAGAATGCCAAGTACGTAAGAAACCTCTGTGTTGGGACTGTTTAGAAGCAGTATAATGTTATTCTTTCTTCTCTCTTTCCTCTTATATTGTGAAAAGGGAATGGAAGAGAATTTTCTTACAGGGAATCAGGACGAAAAACTGAGTGGAGGTATGGTTGTCCTCAAGAAACTTTAACTGATGCTAGTGTTTAGTAGCTTGTGAAGAGTTTTGAATCTTGTTTCTTCTTTTTAAAAAATTTCTAGAAGTCAAATGTGTGAATGATCTGATGGGAAATCTTTGCAGGGATTATAGTAATAATGAAAAAGAAAAATGGAAAACTCATAGGCTCATCATAGATTCTGAGTCTTCAGAAAGATTGCTACTATAGCAAAACGAAATATATTCCATTAACAACAAAAGGACCCACAGAGTTCTTTCTTTATTCTCTTCAGATGCTTTAGTACAAAGAAATGCAAAAAAGTATAATATTTCAAATTAAAACTCCTGAAGCATTTCGCGAGATGAAAATATATATTTAACTTTACAGAAAACTCTGCGTAGCATAGTCGCAACCGCGAGGGTATGCGAACTTCATGACCAGAGTTTAACTGCTCGTACTAGCATGTAGCTAAAATCCATAAGACAGCAAGGTAAACACCCAAATATACATGCAAAATGATAGCAAGGCAATCCTGCAAATCTCGGCCCATACGGGAACGAGTAAATCCGAGAGAATGTATAAAAGTATAAACCTGGCCTGTAGGTTATACGAACAAGAAATCTGGTGGTGTGAAGAGCCAGACATATAATCACTGTCAAACAAAAACATAAACCTGTGAAGCATAAACCCTTTACTATCATGAGGCAAGCATTATGCCATCCATTCATACATTATGAAATGTCATGCACAAATGAAATACATTATGAAATGAAACCCTTGCTAGCAAACTGAGGAATGTTTAGAATTACATTATACATATATATTTATAAATTGCTCTGTCACAGTCTTAAAAATATCATAATTCAACAACTTAGGAACCTTGACGAGGGTTCATATATTAAGATTATCAAGAAGTATGGTGAGGCCCCGCCCGAAAGGCGCTCATCCCTTAACCACAGAACTCAGGTCGTAGAGACCAGACCAACAATTCAAGAATTGGTGCATATATAAACATAATGTGCATGAACTAGAGCATATATAAACATAATGTGCATGCCTAGTCTTTGAAACATAATGTGCATGGCTAGTCTTCAAACTGTAAGAAGCCATAAATTAGTCACCAAGGGAATTAACCCGAACAACATTATTTAACGATAAATCACACAACAAATGTACAAGAGAGCTCAAGGGCTCATAAAAATATAGTTAACAGTTCAAAACCCTTTTCAAGGGATGGATTTCCCAAACCATATTGGAGTTGGGTAGGCCTGCTAGGCTCAAAATCTGCCAAAACTCTGTGCAATAGGCAAAATAAAGAATCCATAAGGGGTTGGGCCAGAAGGCCATATTAATCCAAAGAAAACAAAACCCTTCATTCCACACTAAGAAGCCCTTCATTTCTTGCAGTAGGATGATTAAGTAACATTTAAAATTGTGGAGGAACCATGGAAACATGCCGGTCAGCCGAGCTCTAAACAGATGGGACCCGGAAGCTGGGTAGCTACACCCACGCCCATGCATAACTTGTTGGAGTAAGAGTTGTAACCGTCATCCATAGCAAAATAGAGACAAGCCTAGGCATTTTAGAAATTCGACCGAACAGAAAACAAAGAAAAAAAAACTTCTAAATGGACAACGTAGTTAGATACTTACCTTAAGGCAGTTGTCGTTTAAAACAAAAACAAGTCCGAGCCAATTCAGAGCTTTGCAAAGCTTCAGGGCCATAGCCATTCATCATCTAAATGAAGTCCTGTTTGTGTTCGGCACCAGGAAGGAGAATGAAGTTGTAGCAAGGCCGAGAACAATGCGTTTGGAAAACATCAATGGCCCGACTAACTGAGTTGTGTCTCGAGCAAGCCTCGCCCTTGGATGGGATACCATGGCTCCACACCGTTGATTTGGGGAGGAGCCCGAGGGCGCGGAAGCAAAGGGTTCATTGACCACACCCTCATCACGTGATCGAGCCGGCAAAAGTTAATGCCAATGCCAGGTGTAAGGAGCAGCGTTACCAGTATTAAATCCGATAGATAACTCTCTGTCCTCCGTGGGATATTTCCAATTGCACTCATAAATGAAAAAATATTTTATCCATAGCCATTTCTATTATGGAGCCTGCACGTAAATAGTATTAACGTTGAAATGGTTGTGTCCCGAATGCATGCATGGGTGGATAGAATATGCTTACTTGGAAAAAAAAAAATTTAATTACACGTAGGTTAATTCGTGGGGTCATTACAAGTGCTATCAGAGCCTAGTATCAGAAACTGTGGCCTCTGGGAGTTGGAGTTGATATACAGATTGAATATAATTTATTTCCATCTCTATTGAGCAGTTTAAAAATAAAAATAAAAAAGTTTGCGTGACTGTTCACCTATTATTTTATGTTTAAGTACAAGAGCAATATTGGCAATATGAGGAGAGCAGACAGTGCGTCCCATGGATTTGTGGTGGGGCACGGACCTGCAGAGAATAATCCTGAATTATGGGTACATCTTGGAGAGGAGGCTCACATTACAAACCTTGCAATTTTGGAGACGGTGTAGGAATTGAAAAATGAAATGGCCCAATTGCGGGAGGATAACGCAAGGTTAACAATGGAGCAGGAGAGAATTATAAAGAGCCTATCTGACAAGCAAAATCAACAACCATTGAACCCCAGTGCTGAGCAACAACGGATGTCAGGGGAATAGAATCAAAATACAGAACCCGAGGAGTTAGAAGGAAGGGAGGAGGAACGATCTGATAATGCCTCTGAACAACAGACATAAAAAAGGCAACGGATAGAGTTACAAGGGGAATTCCGCAAGATCAAACTGCCACATTTTAACGGAGAACAAGAGGAGGAATCTGAGGTGTGGTTGATCAATATGAACAAATATTTCTAGCTGTATAAATATGATCACAATCTTGAGGCAAGGTTGGCCATTTTCCAATTACAAGGGAAAGCCACCCTGTGGTGGGAGAACGTTAAGATGGTAAAAGGAGTGAGTGAACAGACTATCACTTGGGAAAATTTTCAAAAATACTTTAAAGAAATATACTTGACAGAACGCTTCTATGACGAAAAGGCAATAGAGTTCCATGACCTGCGATTGGGTCAGTAGACTATGGACGAGTTCATCACTCATTTTACTTCATTGCTCCATTATGTGCCTTATATTCGGGAAGAAAAAGCTAAAGTACAGAGATTTGTTAGTAGTTTACCCTTGAGTATGAGGGAAAGAATCAAATTTGATAACCCAAAGAAGATGGATGAGGCTATACGCAAGGCTCGAATTTGTTACCAGCAAAGCAAGCAGAAGGAAGAAATCCTGGGTAAGAGATGGGTCGATAAGAAAGGCAACAAGCTGGCTGGAAGTACTAAAGGTAACCGCGGTGGTGGTAATAAAGGATTCGCTAAGGGGAAAATCAACAGAAACTCACAGAAGAATTCGCTTCAACTAAAGCCCCCCAATGAGTTCAGAACCAATGACCAACTCGGAAAAATAGACAACAAAGGGACAACAAGGCCTCCAGTGCAATGTTGGGGTTGTGGTGGACCCCATTGTGTGAAAAATTGTCCCCAGCGAAAAGGAACTGAATAGTGTTCCCAGGTCTACGAGGCTTCTATGGTTGGCGATGTACGACGAAGTCTACCGAAAATTAATGCTGCTTTGGAGGATCGTCAGGCGGAGTACCAGCCGACCATGGTGGAATTTGAAGGTAAACTCTTAGACCTTGCTGTCACTATTTTAATTGACCCTAGTGCAACATTAAGTTATATTAGCCCTAGAATTGTGGAGCATTATAAGTTGCAACTTGCTAAGTTTAAGGACCCTTGGTTAGTCTAGTTGGCAACAGGGGCAAAAAGACGGGTGAATGCTAAGATCAAAAACTTCCCTTTAAAAATAGCAAGACAACTAGTTACAACAGATTTAAATGTGCTTCCCCTTGGTTCGTACGATATATTAATTGGTATGGACTGGTTAGAGAAACACTAGTCCATAATTAATTGTAAAACCAAGACTATCAGTTATAAGGATGAGCTTGGAATAAAGCAAGAAATGTAGGGAATCAAGCGGCAAGTGCAAATTCGGCCCATAACCGCCTCAATAGAAAAGGATGTTGGATTTACGCTGTCCAAGTGGGCTATGCCAACTCGAAAGATAAAATGGCCACAATGGAGAATATTCTTGTGATACAGGAATTTGTTGATGTGTTTCTGGAGGAGATTCTCAGACTACCACCTAAAAGAGACATAGATTTTACCATTGAATTAGTGCTAGGAGCAGCCCCGGTATCCCAGGCACCCTACAGAATGAGCATACCAGAATTGACAGAATTAAAAATGCAATTATAGGAGCTATTGGACAAAAACCTATATCCGCCCCAGTGTGTCACCCTGGGGAGCCCCGGTGTTGTTTGTTAAGAAGAAAGACGGGACCCTTCGCATGTGTATAGATTATCGTCAACTAAATAAGTTGACAATCAAAAACAAATATCCTCTACCCCGTATCAATGAACTGTTCGACCAGGTAAAGGGAGCAACAATTTTCTCAAAGATCGACTTGTGATCAGGGTATCACCAAGTCAGGATTAAAGAGGAGGATATTACTAAGACAACTTTTAGAACACGATATGGCCATTATGAATTTGTGGTGTTACCCTTTGGGTTGACCAACGCCCCCAGAACTTTTATGTGTCTAATGAACAACGTATTTCACCAGTATTTGGATAAGTTCATGCTAATCTTCATTGACGATATATTGATTTATTCTCAGACTATGGAGGAGCACCAGGAGCACCTCAGATTGGTATTGCAAACCCTCTGAGAACACCAACTATACGCTAAGTTTAGCAAATGTGAATTTTACAAAGAACAAATACAATATTTGGGGCATATAATTACTAAGGAAGGAATCGCAGTGGATCGTAAAAAGATAAGGACTATAATGGAATGGCCGGTACCTAAAGATGTGGTAGACATCCGCTCCTTCATGGGGTTAGCAAGCTATTACAAATGATTTGTGGAAGGATTTTCGAGGGTAGCTTATCCCATTACTTCCTTATAGAAAAAGGGAAGGGCCTTTAGGTGGACCCCTAAATGTCAAAAAATTTTCAAGCAACTTAAATACCTACTCACCATAACACCCTTTTTAAGCATAGCTAATCCCAACAAATATTATGCGGTGTGCACGGACGCAAGCCAAGAAGGAGTAGGAGGTGTGTTGATGCAGGAAGGGAAGGTAATAGCTTACAAATCACGAAAATTAAAGGAACATGAGTAGAGATATTATGCTTACGATCTAGAGTTGGCAGCTGTGATTCACGCCCTGAAAATGGTGCGACATTACCTTATGGGAAGAAAATTTCTTTTATTGACAGATCACCACAGTCTGACCAATTATTTTAGCCAGCCCACTCTAAATGCAAGGCAAGAACGGTGGGTGGATTTTCTAAGTGGTTTTGATTTTGAGATCAAGCATTTAAAAGGGAAGGAGAATTAGGTGGCAGACACTTTGAGTCGGAAATTGCAATGCCTATATGAAATTTCTTGCAGTGAAGGGAAAAGCCCTTCGGGGAAATGATTAAAAAAACAGGCAAAAAAGATGTTGTTTATAAGCAAATAAAACAACAAATGCAGCAACCATCCAGCAAAGAAAAACAACTGGATTATGCTTTGGATGCTGCTAGAATGTTGTACTATAAAGGGAGGCTGTATGTGCCCAAGCAGAACAATATTAAAAATTTGATAATGGATGAGTATCATAAGAGTCATTACGCTGGACACCCACGGTATCAGAAGATGATCATTGCACTTCGAAAAGAATATTATTGGTTGGGAATGAAGAAAGATGTGGCTGGTTATTGATGTCTAGAATGTCAGCAAATTAAAGCAGAACATTGACATCCTGCGGGTTTATTACAATCGTTACCCATACCAAAATGGAAATGGGAAACCGTTTCTATGGACTTTATAACAGGCTTGCCTAAGTGTTGTGGCCACCAACAACCCCCCTCTTTGTTTGATATTAGCAACAACACCAAGCAAATGGGGACCCTTAATAAAAATTCAGACAAACAATTTTATGAACATTTTTGTTTTTGATTCCTTAAAACTTTATCGCGACAAAAGAATGAAGCATTTTTTTTCTTTGAGCATAATAGACTACGAAGAAGCAATGCGAAATTCATTGCATTGCATTCACTATGAAGTGCTCTTAAATGAAAAACTTAAGAAATCTCTGACGGCTGATGTGCGACGTCGCATATCGCAACATCGCGTAAAATAGCACACGATGACTAATTTCTGCGATCTGTGATACTGCGATGATCCAATATTGCGATGCCACGATACTATAACACGATCTGCGATCTGCGATCTGCGATGAATGCGAATTTCCCTCGGCGCAGTATTCAAGAAAAGCTGCCCATTAATCAAAATTAAGCGCGCACCTTAAAAAAGAAATTATTGATTGTATGCCAAAATATCCAGGAATGACAGCTTTTTGTTTTTCGAAGGGTCAGTTCACTGTGAATTTCATAATTATGCATACATAAGATTTAAAGCTTTCATGTCAATCTTTATTACCATTACTCTTTTCCTTCGCATAAACTATAAAACAGGAAATAACATGAAGCAATGTGCAGGAAACATCTAAGGAAAAGGGAAAGCACCAATGCTCGGAGAACAGAGAAGAAATCCCTTCAGAAACGGATGCCGCATATGATAGGACCACAGATTCCAGAGTATCACTCAACAGACGCTGAGGTCGATAGGTCATCTAAAGCTCAGAATCAAAGGCGCACAAAAGCAGCATGATTATAAAAAGACCTGAAGCTTACACACCAGAAAAGCCCGGAATGAAGAATGGAGGCAGTTTTCATTCCAGAGAATTGTTTAGAAAGTAAAGTCTTTGACCCATCCAGTCACTCGCAAGGACGGAAACCGAAATAGCAAAAGCAGAATCAGTTTAAGGGAAATTTGAGTTATTACCAAGTATAAACGCAGTGAATACACCCAGTCATAGGAAGATTCTCTAAAATATCTTATAGTTTACCAGAGAGTGGTGCTAGCTTTTGTTACTTCTATTTTTATAGCACATACGAAAGGGGAAGGCAACCAGCCGACTCTTCCCAGTCGAATGTTGCATGCTTACAGCACTAAGGAGCAAATACATAAATAGTTCAGAGTCAGATTTAATTTTTAGAAATACTTTGCTTTATCAGAAGGACGGTCATTTGAAAACCGGATCCTAAATTTATGTGATCAATTTAATTAGCTAGCAGTATTTAAACCCTTCTCAGGCATTTAGAGAAGGGTCCGAAGATTTGTCAAAAACTCGTCCTCAGAACATGCACTTTTGCGCCCTCGGAGGTGGTTTTGATGAATGGATGGATCAAAGTTTATTAATGTTTGCATTTGATATCTGCTTCTGATGTTGCACTTCTGTACTCTTAGTAGATGTTAAAACAAGGAGAGATAAATCATTGTTGCTTGAAGCTTATGAGTGGAACCAGTCATAAATGGTACTTTTATCTCTTGACCATTTCTACTTATATTCTTGAAGTGATTTATAGTTTTCAGTTATTTATATGTCATTGTATGAATTTGTGGGTTACCATTTGGCACTTCTGTATGGTGGAGTCATATTGTTTATGTATGACATATGAATAGCTTATTATGCGATATATTGTTCACAACTGTTTTGCCTAACTTCTTATGCAAAGTGGTTTATCTTAAATGGTTTCTATTCTTATGATAGTTGAATGATCTTTATTACCAGTTATTGTTCAAAATCTCTTTAGATCGCATAATAGAAGATATACACCTCGGGTTAGCGTAGATTAGAATGTGTTGTTTCTCACTAGATTACAATAGCATAGAGTTAGTTTAAAGAATCTGAATTAGATTAGATTTAAAGTACTCTTAGATTAGCATTATTCAACTCTACACACACACACACACACCCAAATCGGGAAACTGGTCCCATTATCCCCAGTCGGACCCGCTATACCAAACGGATAAGGAGCTGCCAACCAAGGTCCAGACCGGGTGGGTATCCCCCTTGTTGTCGACCCGATTTTCGGGGCTTCAACAGGTTCCTAAGTCTAAACTTAGGAAAATAAAAATATTAATGGGTATTAACAAAAATATGGGCGAGAAGCTTCTAAGAAATGAGGATCAAGTCTGTTTTAATCTTAGCCATTGATTAGATACTTAATCTCGACTGTTGATTCATCAACAGGAAAAGTATAAGAGAAAACTTGAGTCATCTGGAGATACATCAGGCAAATACTCAGTACCCCGAGGGAAATCGATTCTCAAAGAGGAGTTCGATTTCAGAGGGAGAGTTGCAGGTTGGAGGAAGAGGACGACATTAGCAGCAGTCAGTGACTGTGGAGGAGGTAACGCAGGGAATTCGAGAGACAACGTAGAGGGAAGAGTAGGCAGATACTCAGTACCCCGAGGCAAATCAATTCTCAAAGAGAAGGAGTTCGATTTCAGAGGGAGAGTTGCAGGGTGGAGGAAGAGGAGGACATTAGCAGCAGTCAATGACTAAGGAGGAGGTGACGCAGGGAATTCGAGAGACAACGTAGAGGGAAGAGTAGGCAGATAGCACCATTGGAGACGCAGTCCTCAAGCAGACTGATGCAAAGTGATGCAGAAGTGACGGAGAGGTGGGTGAAGGGTCTCCAGGTGCCAAAACTTCTCCAGGAGGAGGAGAAACCTTGTCTCAAGTGTTTTCTCTCAGAAGTGTCTTAGTTTCTCTATGATATCATTCCTTGTAAAGTGGTTGTTGCTGAAGATTAATAAAACCCTCATCTGGTGCACCGGTTTTCCCACATTGGGTTTTTTTGGGGACAATTGTCCAAAAACAACTGTGTTGATGTGGTTGATTCTTGTGCTTGTATATCACTATTATTTTCTCTATGTAATTATGTGATAACTGCAGTAGAATTTATTTTAATGTTTACTGAAGGGTTTTTGTAAATAACTTATTGTGAGAGATATGTAGGTGAAATAAATCAGTTACTGCAATAGAATTTCGTTTTAGAAATTTTCACATGGTATCAGAGCAGAGATCAGTCAACAGGATAGAAGAATCTGTGATGAGTTAGGAGCATGATGTTGAGGCATTAACTCAGAGGGACTCACACAGATCTCCAGAGAAAGAAGAAAGCACGAAGAACTTGGATCAAGATTATTCTATGCTAGCTTCCAGGCTAGAAGAAGTCGCTTGCCTGGGAAGCTCTGCCTCCTTTGAGGTTTGCTATATAGATAGAGGAGCTTCCTAGCATATGACAAGAATATGAGAATGTTTTTCGAATTATCAGGAAGAAAGGATGAATTTTGAAATCACCATGGGAAATAGGGCAAAGTGTACCCCCGTAGGAAGAGGTATTGTAGTCTTCCAAACAGAAGCAAGAGATTGGCTTCGAGCAACCAATGTGTTGCATGGGTCAGGATTGGAGATGAACTTACTCTCTATACCTCGGCGTCAAAACAAGGGCTATGACGATTTCTTCATTAAGGAGAAATTATATGTCAAACACCCATGTAGGAAAAAAGAGGCCCAGATTGGAATCAAAAGTAACAGGATGTATAAACTACAGCTAGAATCTCCAATGGCACTGATAGGCAGCAGTGGGGATAAAGATATGAATGAGCTATGGCATAGGAGGATGGGACACTTACACCATGGCGCTGTGAGAATTCTTGGGAATACAATATCAGGAGTTCCAGAATTAAGTACCGAACAAGATGGTGTATGCAGAGGATGCGCACTAAGTAACTACGCCAAGGCAACATTTTCCAAAAGCAACAATAGGGCTAAAAGTGTTTTGGGATTGATACACTCAGATATCTGGAGACCCATGTCCACAAAAGCTCTTAGTGGTGCCGAATATTTCGTCACCTTCATTGATTACCGTTCTAGAAAGACTTGGATCTACTTTCTGAAAACCAAGGATGAGGTTTTTGGTCGATTCAAAGAATTCAAGGCTCTAGTTGAGAATCTAATAGGAAAGAAGATAAAGATATTGCGCTCAGACAATGGTGGAGAATACATCGACAAGGACTTCACTGATTTTTGCGCAAAGGAAGGCAGCAGAAGAAAGCGGACAGCCCCCTGTAATCCAAAGCAGAATGGAGTAGTAGAAAGGAAGAACTGGACTATTGTTGAAGCAGCCAGGGTAATGTTGTATGATCAAGAAATGCCCAAGTTTCTATGGGCAGAAGCATGCAACACGGCAATGTATATCCAGAACAGGACTCCTCACAGGGCATTAGGTAAGATTACTCCAGAAAGTGTTTTCAGCAGTAAGAAGTCTGAGGTGACTCATTTCAAGATATTTGGGAGTTTGGCATACTGCCATGTACCCGAAGAGAAGAGGAAGAAATTGGATCAGATTGCAGAGAAAGGATATCCTGTAGGATATAGCGAGAATGCTAAGTCATATTGAATTTATCTTTCGGGGAATAGGAAGATCGTAATTCAACGGGATGTGAAGTTCATGGAGGACAGAGCCTTCAGAAAATCCCGAGAAATGCCTTCCGAAGAGCAATCAAAGGATGATCTGTTGGTCCAACCACTTCGACGAGCAGAAACTAGCGTTAGTATTTCTCCTAAAGACAAAACTCCAAAAGTTGAGCCCCAAGAAGAGAAGGAGCAAATAGATATACCCACTAACAGTGGTAGAGTGAGCTGGGAACTTCGACAGATACTACAAGATGCAAAGGATTTTGTCGGGGCGCCTAAGAATGAGAAAAGGGAGCATAGACAGCCAAACAAATACCAAGCCTTGGTGGCTCAAGTTAGAGAACCCTCCATTTTGCAAGAGGTCATTCAGCATCAAGTATGGGTAGATGTTATGGTGGAGGAGTACAACTCCATAATGGTCAAATGATGTCTAGGAAGTGGTACCTAGGCCTCAAGACAGGTCAGTTGTAGGGTCGAGATGGCTCTACAAAGTCAAATACGTTGTAGATGGCAGTGTAGAAAAATACAAAGTCAGGTTTGTGGCTAAGGGGTTTTCTCAAAAGGAAGGGATAGACTACGAAGAAACCTTTGCCCCAGTAGCTAGGTATACTTCTATTAGATCCGTGATATCCCTTGCAGCTCAGATGGGGTGGGAGATTCACCACATGGATGTCAAGATGGCGTTCTTGAACGAGGTGATAGAAGAAGAAGTATACATTGAACAACCAGAGGGTTTTGAGACACATGATAAGGAATCTCATGTATGCAGATTAAAGAAAGCTCTGTATGGGCTTAAACAAGCACCTAGAGCATGGTACGATCGAATTGATGGCTACTTGCAAAAAAAGGGATTCGTCAAGAGTGACGGAAATTCTAACCTCTAATATCTAGTTGTAGAGGGTGAGCCTCTAATCCTGGTTTTATATGTGGATGATCTCTTTTTGACATGATCATCCAGGCTCATCAAAGATTGCAAGGAGAACCTAGCCACAAAATTCGACATGAAGGATTTGGGACGAATGCATTATTTCCTGGGGTTGGAAGTTTGGCAGCAGAAGAGTGAAATTTTCCTTGGGCAAGGGAGATATGCTATAGAGATTTTGAAAAGGTTCAAAATGTAGGACTGTAGACCTATGGCTACTCCAATGATCACCAAATGGAAAAAGATGATGCATCCGGAGCTAAAGAAGTTGATCCCACCTTGTACAGGCAACTAATAGGCCCCCTGATGTATCTAGTCAATACCAAGCCAAACATTTGTTACATTGTCAACACCCTCAGTCAGTTCATGGTGGAACCAAAGAAGGCGCATTGGGCAGCAGCCAAGCATGTTCTCAGATATATACGAAGAACAGTCGAGCATGGACTAATGTACACCCAAGGCAATGACATTACGCTGAGTGGGTTCACTGACGCAGATTGGGCTGGAAGTTTAGTAGATCACAAAGTACCACCAGGTACTGTTTCAACATTGGATCAAGAATGACCTCTTGGTGTAGTGGGATTGAAAAAAAAAATTGTGGCTCTGAGCTCAGCTGAATATATGGCAGCTAGCACAACTTCGTGTGAAGCCATATGGCTTAGGAAATTGCTTGTGAATCTATTCAGAAAAAAGATGGAAATGACCAATAGAGTTGCATCAAGCTCTCTGAGAATCTAGCCTTTCATGATCGGTCGAAGCACATTGATATCAGGTGTCGCTTCGTCAGAGACTGTGTCCAATGAAGGGCAGTACAGTTGAGGTACACCCAAACAGGAGAATAGGTGGCAGACATCCTCACCAAGGCTCTAGGAGGAACCAAGTTTGTCTATTTCAGGGAGAAGATGAGGATGGGGATGGTGAAGAATCTGTTTCAATAGCAGAAGCGGATTGTATAAGAGTTGTAGTGCAGCGGTTAGTAGTGGCAGTGCTATTGGCAACGTGATGCAGCACATTCAGAGGGAACTGTAGTAAAGATGTAGCAATGACAGTTGCAGTGTCATGGGCAGCAGTACAGGTTGCAGCAGCACAACAGGTGAGGGGCAGTAGGTCGAGCATTAACAACACAAAGGACCGATGTTGTGGATCAGTGTGATGCTTCTATTGGGAAGTATTGTTAGAGCACATTCCTCGCTAAGAGGGAGTGTTGATTTTGGGTCGAGCATTGGATGTGCTCTAGCTCCGAAATTTTGTGGAGGGGCTAGAACACATGCGATCTCCAAGATCCATAAATCATTTGGAGAAAATCCATCCGGATGAGGAGTTTTAAAATACTTAATAATTTTTATGGGTTCCTAAGTCTAAACTTAGGAAAATAAAAATATTAATGGGTATTAATAAAGATATGGGTGAGAAGCTTCTAAGAGACAAGGATCAAGTCTATTTTAATCTTAGCCGTTGATTAGAGAAAAGTATAAGAGAAGACTTGAGAGTCATTTGGAGATACATTGGGCAAATACTTAGTACCCCGAGGGAAATCAATTCTCAAGGAGGAGGAGTTCGATTTAAGAGGGAGAGTTGCAGGGTGGAGGAAGAGGAGGGCATCAACAACAGCCAGTGACTGAGGAGGAGGTGACGCAGGGCATTCAAGAGACAGCGCAGAGGGAAGAGCAACCAGGCAGCACTATTGGAGATGCAGTCCTCATGCACACTAACACAGAAGTGACGCAGAGGTGGGTGAAGGGTCTCCAGGGTTTCAGAACTTCCCCAGGAGGAGGAGAAACCTTGTCTCAAGTGTTTTCTCTCAAAAGTGTCTCAGTTTCTCTATGATATCATTCCTTGTAAAGCAATTGTTGCTGAAGATTAATAAAACCCTCATCTGTTGCACCGGTTTTCGCACATTGGGTTTTTCCGGGGACAATTGTCCAAAAACAACTGTGTTGATGTGATTGATTCTTGTGCTTGCATATCACTATTATTTTCTCTATGTAATTATGTGATAACTGCAGTAGAATTTATTTTAATGTTACCTAAGGGTTTTCGTCAATAACTTATTGTGAGAAATAAGTAGGTGAAATAAATCAGTTATTGCAGTAGAATTTTGTTTTAAAATTTTTCACACAACATGCATCAAGAATCACCCTGGTGCACGAAAAAACACTTAGCTCCTCATGCTCATATAATGTCCTACAATGTCTTGTTGGAGGTATATCATGCCACTATCTCATGACCATCTCCCTAAGTTTCAACTCAAGGGTGGAACATATGCTATCTCTAAAGGTAGATCGTGCCATCCCTAAGCATGTATCTATCAACTCGTGCTCCAGGCATAGGCCTCATCTGGGAAGTCTCTCTCCTGTCCAGGATGCACAGTGTCTCATCCAACTATCTCAGGTGAACCTCTCGTGTCCTGTTGCCTGTGATGAGAGGATCAAGGGGCACCAACCAAACCCTTTGTAATTGTAAGCAATACTAGAGAGTGATAGGTGTGTAGGTAATGTTGCCTCTCTTTGTCCAATGCATAGAGGTAGGCAAATAATACGTTGAAGTGGAAGGTCGAGTTATTTGTCCTCTAGTGAGAGTAAATTAGGAAAAAGGATGAGTGTTTGAGTCTCAAGTTTAGAATTGAGATGGAACAAGTTGCATGAGTAGTTAACTCACTTAATCAATCACAAAAGCAACTTTCCTCAATTAGAAACTTGCTAGCTTTAGCCATTCAAATTGCATTAAAAGGAGGAACGAAGGCACCCATTGTATCATTATTGAGCAAGGGTTTGTGTGACTTTGTGAGAGAAAGGTGCCAAGAGAGCTTGTGTGGATTGTTGGAGAGGAAGGCAATTCCTTGAGGAAGTGCGCATAGAAATAGGACAATTTCCTACTTAATAGGGGTTGCAAGTACAAAATAAGGCCTCTAGTGTGCATAAAAATAGGACGCGGGATCACGAATCAAGCAGGTGTTTCAAACCTAGTCTAAGGCAGGGAGAACCATTGTATTCTCTAGTGAAACAAAGATTGTTTGTAAGAGATCTATTTGCTCATTTTTCTTTAATCATATTCTCAATCAAGTAGAGGGTTTTCCCATATTTGGGAAATTTTGATAGGTATCAGAGCAACAAACAAGCTAAACACCAACAGGAAAAGATCAGATTTTGTTGGAGAACAAGGATCAGAAATGTGAGGAGCAGTTCCTTGAATATGGAGAATGGCGTACCTAGGATTGAGACCTTATCACTGTCTAGAGGGAGCATCGAACTTCATTTCTTGGAAAGGGAGGATCATGATTGTGTTGGAGGATAATGGGGTGGGAGAATACATCTAGTAGGCGATAGCACCACCCATGGTTACTTGGGAGCGGGGAGCAACATTTTCAAAAGCTCCCGAGTCGGGAGCGAATTTTATATAATATATATTTTTATATATTCTGATGCATATATGTCAACAAAAGCATGTAGAATGATGAATTAGTGATAAAAAAAACATATAAACATGGATTAAACCATATAACAACATTCATCTAGTAGTTATAATATTCGTCAACCACGGGTCCACAAATTACAAGTTCTCATTTATATAGCATGTAAGGGTGCACATAACCAAAATAGCATCGAGTGCAATCCATCTTTGAACAGAAAATACATCAACATATAGGCTCTAAAGGGCCTGTAGCATTAGAAAAAAACATGCTATAACAAATAACTACATATCATCAAACTCATTGCCTATCTTGGGATCTTTGTCATTAATATCACCCTCTAAGCATTAACATTATGTAGAAAAAACATAGCATGTCAAGTCAAGATTTTGTTTGAGTGATGGGCACATTTTTAGTGGGGTCGTGATAGAGGAGTTCAACAACCAATGTCACTAACATCAAGGTATATAGAGGGCTTGGTGCTCTTGATTAAATACGAGTTCCATACCCGAGTACATGACAAAATCCAATGGAAACATTGCAATACCCCCAATCCTGAAATCTTGAAAAACTAGAAGGATTATTCTAGAGGGGGTCAAAGATCATATAGTTCCACATATCCATGAGAAGAAGACAGCATATGAGATGTATCAAGCCATCATAAAATTATATCAGAGTACCAGTCAGACTAGGAAGCTTGTCCTTAAGGAGAAGTTAAGGAGTATCCAGAATCCAGATGAAACAAGGAGAGCCCATTGCCACATATCTTACTAGGTTCACTCAGGTTCGAGATGTACTAGGTGGTGTGGGTGAAATTGTATCCGGAGAAAATATTTTTGGGAAATTCCACCCAGAGACAATTTTATTAAAATAATTTATTATTTTTGATGGGTCCTTAAGTCTAAACTTAGGAAATTAAAATAATTAATCGATATTAATCTAAACAGTGGGTGAAACTTCTAAAAGAAGACGAGGATCAAGCCAAAATGATCTGAGCCATTGATTAGAAGTTAATTTGGGTCATTGGTTGTCTAACAAAAAGAGGCTTGAGAGGCACTTGGATAACACATCAAGTAGATTTCAGAAGATCGAATTTCTAAAGCAGAGCAGCTGCCGGTGAGAAATTCGAAGTGAGCTATTGCAGTGAGGGGCAGGAATAGTTCCAGATGGAGATTTCTCCTGATCTAGGAATACTCAACAGAGGAGGCAGAGAGAAATCTAGGAGAGGCAACGCTAAGCTAGAAGAGGCTGACGCAGGGCCATGCAGAGGCAGCGTAGGCTGATGCAAAGGCAGCACAAAGCCTTGAGGAGGTCCGAAAATTTGTAGGAGGAATTGATTTCAGAGACCAGAAACCAGGGTGTGAGAGCAAGAGGTAAAAATCAAAGTTCTTGGGTAGAAAATCGATCAGCAGAAGGGTTAACGTAGTCCCTAGAGGCTGTGACGTTGGGCTGATGCAGTGACTGCGCAGAGGCAATGCAAAGGCAACCAGAGGCCGTTCATTCAGTGGTTGGATCAGTCAGATCTCCAGTGATGGTGTGAGGTAGTCTCACTTATCTCTCTGTCAGTGATATTCTCTCTACTGGATAGCCAGGAGGCATCCAAAGATTGTATTCAAAAATTACTACTGCATAATAATAAAACCCTCAGTTGCACCGGTTTTCCCACACTGGGTTTTTCCGGGGGCATTTGTCCAAAAATAACTGTGTAGATGTGTTGTGTATTTCTTTCTTGTTCAGTTTCTTATTTCCGCATTTCATTAAAATGGTGAAGGCAGCAGTGTATTAGTTTCGGTCTTTACTATAGGAAACGGTAAATAATGTTGTTCACTAATTAACAAATAGAAGAAACATAATCAGTTGTTAAAATAGAAATTTGGGCGGCCAAATTTTCACATGGTATCAAAGTTGCGGGTGAAACAAGAGAGCAGTGTCGGAAGAGCCCAACGCTAAAGGAGGAAGGGAGTTTGAAGTTTCTGCAAAGGCAGCAAATCAAATCTCCAAAGGGATTGCGCAGTTCAAGCCAGGAGGGCAAGATTTTCGTGGTAAATCTCTCTCTCAATGAGTCAACAGAGAGGTAAGATTTCCAGATCAAAAAATGTCAATGACAGAGGGAGCAACGCAGCAGTAGCTTCAGTGAAAAGGGCTTTCTAGTGGGACGTAGTTTTCTGAAGGCAGTTGCTAGGCAGAAAGACGTCAGAAGGAAGAAGAGAGACACTTGAGGGAATTTCTTCCTCAGGGAATTCCTAGCACAAGAATTCGAATTCTCATTTGCTGAGTAGCAGCAGGAGAGAGGGAGTCATTCAACTTTTTCGATTCACAGAGATGGCAGCTAGTGGATTGAGAGATCAGGATAGGTTGGATGGTGCATCCAACTATGTGATCTAGAAGGCAAGGATGTCATCCCTTCTAGATGAGCATTTTCTCAATATCTACATCAACAGCATGGTAGTTGAGCATGCAAATCCAAATCCGCTCAAGAAGTACAAGGGAGAAATGGCGAAGACCAAGAGAATGATCCTCGACGGAGTGAAAGATCATATAGTCTGTCACATCGCTGGCAGGGACACTGCCAAGGTGATGTGGGATGCTTTGTCGATGCCATATCAAGGATCATCCAAGCAAAGAAAGATGTACTTGGAGCAGAAGATGAGAAATATGCGGATGTAGAAGGGGGAACGCATTGATTCGTTCCTTACTAAGCTCCAAGAGACCCAAGACAAGCTGGCAGCTGTGGGGTCAACACCTCAAGGTTTCGAGATGGTAAGACTGATTGTGAATTCAGTTTCTGTGGACTGGCAAGTTTTTTGTCCTGAGCATCCTGGGTAGGGTGACTTTGGGAAACTGGGATGGAATGTGGGCATCTCTTAGGCTATGTTGCACGAAACTTCAAGGAACCCGACGTTTCGAGCCATACTCATACCCAAAACTTGGTCGAAACGCAATTGAAATTTGACCATCATGTAATCATCTATTAGACTTAATATAGACTTGTTTTTCTTTTTAAATTGTCACCTATGGGTCTTATTCCCTTTTTTCTTGCAAGATAATGTGTTATTCACTTATTTATTTATATTTTTATATTTATATATTTATATATATATATATGACATTTCGGCTAACATTTCCATTTTTGGCAGTGATGTTTCTAAGCGTACTCATTTCGAAAACTCCAAAACGTTTAGTCATTTCATGCAACTTAACTCTTAAGCAAGAGGAGCTCAAGAGAGACTTGGTCAAGTGTAAACTTGACGGAAGCAACAGCAGTGGCACGAAGCCCAAGGAAGAGGAAGAGAATGCAGCCCTCACATCCAAGGGGCAGCAGCAGCGGAAAAAGAAAGATGTCTCAAAGATTGAATGTTTCAGGTGTGGTGAATTCGGTCACTATGCAACATAGTGTCCTCTCAGGAAGAAGGGCAAAAATGAGAAGCATGATCCAAAGGTTGCAGCTGCAAAGATTGAGGAGGAGTTCGCCATGACAACCCAAGCATCTCCAAGAGGGAGGTGGGGAGATCTAGAGTTGTAGTTCGAAAGGACTGCAGTTGGACAGGATCCTTGAGGAGTCCACCTCTTTGATCAATTCCCTACAACGAAAGCCCAGATCAGAAGTAGTGGGATGGACAAGTGTCAGTTTGTGCAAAGGAGTGCCGGAATGACAATTGCAGTGGCTAGGAGCGCCAAAGACTGAGCAGCGCAGAGCTAGAGTTGACAGTAGTGCAATTGGGATAGAGCAAAGTCAACAGAAGCACAGAGGCTTCAAAGGGTCAGCATAGAGACTAGCAGTAGTCAGAACTCCACCAACGAGATGCATCATATTGAATGCTTGTTCAGTAATTTGGGATGTTTTTTCGCCGTTGATGCAATAGAAGCAGCAGTTGGAGAAGGATGCAGTGCAGTGTTGGTAGTGGCAGAGCCAGCAACAGCACAGATGAAGAATTGAGAGGGAGTTGCATTACAGATGTAGTGTTGGTAGTGGAAGTGTCAGCAACAATATAAATGCAGCGTTTGCAAGCAGTGGGTGGGCAGAGATGTTAGACATTAGCAGCGCAGAGGGAGATGTTACGGAGAAGGGTGATGCTTCAACATGTTGCATTACTAGAGCACATTCCTCGCTAAGAGGGAGTGTTCATTTCTGGTAGCATCGGATGTGCTCTAAGTCTCAAAATTTGCAAGGAGGCTTAGACACATGCATTCTCCAATACCCAGAAATCATTTTGGAAAATTCCACCCAAAGACAGTTTTATTAAAATAATTAATTATTTTTAATGGATCCCTAAGTCTAAACTTAGGGAATTAAAACTGTGGGTGAAACTTCTAGAAGAAGACGAGAATCAAGTAGGGTTCAGAAGATCGAATTTCTGAAGCAGAGCAGCTGCTAGTGAGAAATTCGAAGTGAGCTTTTGCAGTGAGAAGTAGAGATAATTCCAGTTGGAGATTTCTCCTGATCCAAGAATACTCAGTAGAGGAAGCAGAGAGAGATCTAGGAGAAGCAACGTTGAGCCAGAAGAGGTTGACGTAGGACCACAGAGAGGAAGCACAGAGCCTTGAGGAGGTCCGAAAATTTGTTGGAGGAATCAATTTCAGAGCCCAGAAGCCGGGGTGTGAGACCAAGAGGTAAAATTGAAGTTCCTAGGCAACAAATCGATCAGCAAAAGGGGTGACGCAGTTCCTAGAGGCTGTGACATTGGGCTGACACAATGACTACGCAGAGGCAGCCAGGGGTCGTTCATTCAGTGGTTAGATCATTCAGATCTCTAGTGATAGTGTAAGGTAATCTCACTTATCTCTCTGTCAGTGATATTCTCTACACTAGATATCCAAGAGGGCATCCAGAGATTGTATTCAGAAATTACTACTGCATAATAATAAAACCCTCCGCTACTGCACCACTTTTCCAACACTGGGTTTTCCTGTGGGACATTTGTCCAAAAATAATTGTGTAGATGTGTTGTATATTTCTTTCTTGTTCAGTTTCTTGTTTCCACATTTTATTTAAATGGTGAAGTTTGCAGTGTATTAGTTTCGGTGTTTACTGTAGGAAACAGTAAATAATGTTGTTCAATAATTAACAAATAGAAGAAACATAATCAGTGGTTGCAGTAGAAGTTTGCGCAACCAAATTTTCACATTTGTGAGTTTTGCCTTACTTGAACTTCACAAGTCTTGGAAAGGGTTCGAGGATGTTGTTAGTGGAAGAGAGAAATTTCCCAATTGGGAAAGGTTTTGGACTGACTGCATACATGAAGAGATCTCAAGAGGAACCATAGAAGGCAGATCAGCTGAAGATGAGAATTTTGCTCTTGCAAGTAACCTAAGGTCAAGAAAGGAAAAGGGAAGGGCGAGACCAGTGAAAAGAGTGACAAGAAGAAGAAGGATCTAAGTAAGATCAAGTGCTTCCATTGCCATGAGTTTGGGCACTATGCCATTAAGTGTCCTAATAGAAAGAAGAAGGGGTCAAATAAGGAGCATGTGGCTGCATCAGCTGAAGTAGATGGGTTTGCTTCTCAGTTTCAGAAATATTTTTCATTGATAACTTGCATGGCAAGCTCTATAGGCAGCAACACATGGTATATTGATTCAGGTGCCTCCTTTCACATGACCGGGAATAGGGAGTTCTTCAACCAACTAGAGTAGAAGGAGTTGCAGTTGCATATCAAGCCTGGAGATAATGGCAAGTATGCAACCAAGGGGGTTGGTATTGTCAGCTTTCAGAGGGAATCAAGGAATTTTCTCCATCTCAGGGATGTTCTCTATGTTCCAAGGCTGAAAAACCTAGTTTCAATAGCTACCCTTGAGGACAGGGTATGATGTCATCTTCAGCAGAGGTAAGGCGTACCTCAAGCATCTAGCTTTTGGATCAGTGAATTAGAGAGGTGTGAGGATGAAGAACCTTTACAAGTTGTTGGTGGAGACTTGCGTAGCCTTGAGCAACAAGGCAAGAGGTGAGCAGAGTAGAGATATTGGAGAACTTTGGCACAAGCACATGGGACACTCGCATCATGGGGCATTGAAGATTCTTCAATGGATATCTAGACGATTACCAACATGCAACCTTCACAATAATGGAGCGTGCAAGGGATACACACTTGGAAAGTGTGCCAAGACTTCTTTCAGAGTCGAGAAAACAAAGCCAAATAGATTTTGAAGTTGGTGCATTCAGATGTGTGTGTACCCTTCTCTTCTCTACCTCTTATGAGACACAGGTATTATGTTACTTTCATTAATGATTATTCTCGTAAAACTTGGATTTATTTCATGAAAAAGGAAGATGAGGTCTTAACCAAGTTCTTGGAATTTAAGTCCTTAGTTGAAAACCAGACAGGGAAAAAGATCAAGACAATGAGAAGTGACAATGGTGGAGAATATGTCTCCAATGCCTTCAAGGAGTTGTGTGCAAAGGAAGGCATTAGAAGAAAGTTGATAGCACCTCATAACCCTCAGTAGAATGGGGTGGCTGAGAGGAAGAACCGAAACATTATTGGAGCAGCTAGGGCCATGTTGCATGATCAAGGACTGTCGATGCTCTTGTGGGCAAAGACTTGCAACACTGCAGTATTTTTTTAGAATAGGAGTCCACATAGGGTTCTTGGACAAGTTACACCAAAGGAGGGTTTTCCCAAGCAAGAAGCTTGATGTTTCACACTTCTGAATCTTTGGCACAAAAGTTTATTGCCATGTGTCCAAAGATAACAGGAAGAAGTTCGAGACCACAACAAAAAAGGGTATTTTTGTTGGGTAGAATGAGATGGCTCAAGCATATAGGGTGTATCTACTAGTCTTGAGGCAAGATGTGAGGTTTGAGGAGGATAGAGCCTTAAGGGAGTCCCTTGAGAGAGGGAAAATAACAATACCCCAAATGGAGGAGCTACTCGCTCCTAAGGAGGACTCTCAGGCAGGATCATACGCAAAGTCTCAGACAGATGGCAAGAGGCCTACACAGCAGGATGCAGAGCAAGATGATGAGGAGAAGAGACCAGGACGAGAGCAGACAACTTCTTAGATGGAGACTCTTGGCACAGGGATGAAGAAGGCCAAGTGGGCCAAGTGGTTGATTCAGGGTGTCCAAGAGCAGGTTGAAGCTCCTAACACCATGCCCGTGATGAGCAGACAACCACAGAGGTACATAGGTTATATGGCATTGATGATAAAGTTGGTGGACATTGAGCCTTCTTCTTACAAGGAGGCAGCTTTGCAGTAGGTTTGGCAAGATGCCATGGTGGAGGAATATTCCTCCATCATGAAGAACAATGTCTAGGAGATTATGCCACGACCTAAGGAAAATCAAAAGTTGGACCGAGATGGGTGTACAACGTGAAGGATGGCACAAATGGGTGTGTGGAGAGGTACAATGTCGGGTTTGTGGTCAAGGGCTTCTCACAGATTGAGGTCATAGACTATGATAATACTTTTGCCTCAATAGCACAGTATTCATCCATCAAGACTATTTTGGCACTTGCAGCACAGATGGGGTGGAAGATCCCCCAGATGGACGTGAACACAACATTCCTCAATGGAGTTGAGGAGGAGATTTATATGGAGCAACCAAAGAGGTTTGAGCAGTTCAGCAGAGACACACGTGTGCAGGTTGAAGAGACCTCTTTATGGGCTCAAGCAAGCTCCAAGAGCATCGTACACTCATATTGATAATTACCTTCAAGGGTTGGGCTTCACTAATTGTCAAGAAGATGCCAACCTGTACTACATCATGGTTGGAGGGCTTTTGTTCATTCTAGTGCTCTATGTTGACAACCTTATATTGACTAGAGCAAACAGCTTGATCCAGGATTGCAAGGAGGACATTGCAAGGGAGTTTGAGATGAAAGATATGAGGCTTAGGCACTATTTACTTGGCTTGGAGGTTTGGCAGGGTGATGGTGAGATCTTCGTGGGACATAGGAAGTACACTACAAAGATTCTCCAGAGATTTCATATGCGGGATTGCAGGCCCATGGCCACACCTCTAGTCACAAACTGGAGGAAGGTGGATGCTAATAGAGTAGAGAGAGTGGATGCTACAATATGCAGGCAACTCATCAGTCGTTGATTTATTTGGTAAACACACGACCTGATATTTGTTTTGCAGTCAACCAGCTGAGTTAGTTCATGTTGAAACTGACAAAGTTCATTGGGTTGTTGCAAAGCATGTGTTGATATATCTGAGGTACAACGGATTATGGATTGTGGTACAAACAGGGTGATGGAGTGAGGCTTGATGGCTTCACAGATGCAGAGTGGGCAAGGTGCTCCACAGACAGGAAGAGTACTTCAAGTGGCGCCTTCAGTATTGGGTCAGCGACTGTTTCTTGGTATAGCAAGAAACAAAGATCAGTTGCACTTAGTTCAACAGACATAGAGTACATGGATGCTAAGTTGGCAGCATACGAGGTTATTTGGATGAGGGAGTTTATTATTTTTGGGTAGCATCAGATGTGCTCTAGCTCCGAAATTTTGTGGAGCGGCTAAAACACATGAGATCTCCAAGACCCAGAAATCATTTGGTGAGATTCTACCCAGATTGTATTTTATTAAAATAATTAATATTTTTATTAGGGTTTCTAAGTCTAAACTTAGGAAAATTAAAATTTTAATGGGTATTAATGAAAAAATGGTTGAGAAGCTTCTAAGAGACGAGGATCAAGTTTAATTTAATCTTAGTCGTTGATTAGAGATTAGAACACGATCGTTGATTTCTCATCAGGAAAAGTATAAATAGAAGCTTGGGGTCAATTGGAGAAGATACACAAAGAGATTGAGGAAATCAATTTTCTGAGGTGAGAAGTTCTCAAGAAGGAAATCAATTGGGAAGATCTTGCAATTGAGGGGCAGTGATAGTTCAGGAATACAGATGGAGTGGCGGAGAGAAGCTTGTGGAGGCAGCACAGTAGTCGGGAGAGCTAACGTTGCCCACGCAACCTTGACGTAGAGCCAGGAGGGCCAGCGCAGAGCAAGAGTTGCCTACCACACAGAAAGTCGAGGAGCTACTAGAAACTGCCAGAATGACCGGGAAAGCTGACGTAGTGGGAAGAAGTGTTTACGCATAGCCTCAGGGAGATCTACGTAGGCCCACGCAATTAATGCAAAGGGGCAGCGAAGTTGTAGCTGGGGCCAACCAGTTTTGTTGCTGGATCAGCCAGATTATGCCGGGTGAAGTGAGGTAAAACTCACTCAGGTTCTCTACCATTGTATTTCTCTATCACTGGTTTGTTGAGAGGGCAACCAGCATATGTTTTTAAAACTTTTGCTTGATAATAGAAAACCCTCAGAGCTATTGCGTCGGTTTTCCGGCATTGGGTTTTTCTGGGGATGTTTAGTCCAAAAATAAGTGTGTCCTTTATATGGTTGTCTCATTTATTTTTCAGTACTTGATCTATATAGTGGTGTAGGTTGCAGTGTATTTACATTAATATTTTCCAAAGAATTCTGAAAATAGCTTGTTAAACTAAAGAACACAAGTAGGTAATGCAAATCGGTTTACTGCAATAGGATTTTGGTTTGTTAGATTCAGAAATTTTCACATGGTATCAGAGAAATTGCAGATCAAGGAGGATTGAAGCCATCATCGAAAGGACAAAGGAAAATCTTTGTTGAAGACAGTTGTCCCAAGAGACAATGCAGTTTGTGGCTGAGAGAGCAAAGGAGGGGTGACGCAATCACCAAGGGAGGCTCACGTAGAGCCTGCATCAGCCTGATTGGGTGGCGTTATTGCTGCAGAGGGCAACGTAGTGATTGTTGGGCCAGCGTAGAGACTGTTGAGTCTTGTTTTTTTGGTTGTCGTGGCTAGATGTGCAACGCAGACTTCATCTGGAGTTGCTGGCGGGATGTTGATTTTGTTGGTGCAGAACAGTACTTAGGGGGGTAGAGGCAAAGTAGAGGGAATCAGTTCCTCAGAAGATTTCTTGCCAAGAAATCTAAATCTAGTGCTGAGCAGCAACAAAGAGAGATAAGTGGGGTGGTTCAACAGTGGTTGGCAGAAGGATTTCCGTGAAGGAAATCAAAATTCAGAGGGAGCTTGTTCCTTAGAGGATTTCTAGCGCCAAAGAAATCCAGATCCGAGTTTTGTTGAGGTAGCAGCGAAAGAGGGAGAAGAGAACCAATTCAACATTCATTTGAGCAGAGATGGCAGTCAACGAACTGAGGGATCAGGAATAGTTGGATGGAGCATCCAACTTCGTCATCTGGAAGGCCAGGATCTTGGTAGTTTTGAATAAAAATCACATCAAGGATTGTGCCTTGAAGATGGTTGTTGTTTCGATTGATGATGATCCTCTCAAGAAGTACAAGGAGGCTTAGGCTAAAGCGAAGTGCATGATCTTGGATGGGGTCAAGGATCATGTGATCCCACATATTGCTGAGGACACCACAAGGGAAATTTGGGGGCCTTGACCACATTGTACGAGGGAACTTCCGTTCAGCACAAGATGTTGCCTAAGAGTCAACTGCGACAATTTTAGATGCAGAAGGGAGAAGAAATCAATGCCTTCCTTCTCAAGTTGCAGATGATCCGTGACCAACTAACTTCCGTAGGGGCTACACCAGATCCTGAATTTATGGTCGGCACTGCCCTGATCGCAGTCACTAAAGACTGGGAAACCTTTGTCCAAAGCATCTTGGGCAGGACTTCTCTTCCCAATGGGGAGGAGATATGGGTAGCTCTTCAACAGGAAGAGATCAGACAGTTGACCAAGGCGAGAAGCAGCAGCAAACGGATTAGAGCCAAGAAGGAGGAAGAGGAGGATGCAGCGCTCGCATCAACGGGAAAACAAGGGCAGTAGAAGAGGAAAAAGAATGACATATCCAAAGTCAGATGCTTCAGATGTGGAGAAATGGATCATTTCGCCACACAGTAACCTCGAAAGAAGGGCAAGGAAGAGAAGTTTGACTCTAAGGCTGCTCCAGCGAAAGCTGACAAAGAGGACGATGATGAGGATTGTGCCATGAGTGCTCATGCACCTCTAGAGAAGAGGTGGGGCGATAATGAGTTGTAGTCGAGAGGACTACACAAAGGGGTAGGATCCTTGATGTGCCCAAACTCTTGGATCACATACGGCTATGGGAGCCTTTAATGACAAAGCAGAATGACTGGAGTCAGCTGGTGTGTGGGATTATGGAGCAACAGTGGCAGAGCTAGAGTGCCAAAGTCTGAAGCAGCGCAGGGGAGTGTTGCAGCAGTGCAGAAGGCACAGAGCAGATACAATAGCAGCGCAATAGCATCAAAGTGTCAGCACAGATTAGCAGTAGAGGTAGCTTCAACATCAAGGGGCATCCAGACTCGCAGTGTAACAGTTAGCAGTGGCAATGTTATGGGCAGCGTGATGCAGCATATTGAGAGGGAGCTCCAGTACAGATACAACAATGACAATGGCAGTGTCATGGGCAGCAGTACAAATTGCAGCAACACCGTGGATGAGGGATAGCAAGCCGAGCATCAGCAACGCAGAGGACCGATGTCCTGGACCAGTGTGACACTTCTACTGGGAAGTATTGTTAGAGCACATTTCTCGCTAAGAGGGTGTGTTGATTTTTGGGTAGCATCAATGTGCTCTAGCTCCAAAATTTTGTGGAGGCACTAGAACACATGAGATCTCCAAGACCCAAAAGTCGTTTGGCGAAATTCCACCCAGATTGTAGTTTATTAGAATTATTAATATTTTTAATGGGGTTCCTAAGTCTAAACTTAGGAGAATTAAAATATTAATGGGTATTAAGGAAAATATGAGTGAGAGGCTTCTAAGAAACGATGATCAAGTCTAATTTAATCGTAGCCATTGATTAGAGATTAGATCACAGCCGTTGATTTCTCAATAGAAAAAGTATAAATAGAGGCTTGGGGTCAATTGGAGAAGATACACAGAGAGATTGAGGAAATCGATTTTCTGAGGTGAGAAGTTATCAAGAAGGAAATCAATTGGGGAGATCTTGCAGTTGAGGGGCAGTCATAGTTCAAGAATACAGACAAAGAGGCAGAGAGAAGCTTGTGAAGGTAGCGCAGTAGCCGGGAGAGCTCATGTTGGGCTAGTTTGGGCCCACGCAGCCTTGATGCAGAGCCAAGAGGGCTAGCGCAAAGGAAGAGTTACCTGCCACGCAGAAAGTCAGGGAGCTGTAGAAAACTGTCCGAACAGCTGGGAAAGCTGACGCAGAGCCTTAGAGAGCTCCACGTAGGCCCACATAGTCACTGCGAAGGGGCAGCGAAGTTGTAGCCAGGGCCAGCCAGTTTTGCTATCGGATCAGCCGGGTTCTGTCAGGTAAAGTGAGGTAAAATTCACTCAGGTTCTCCACCATTGTATTTGTCTATCACTGGTTTGTCGGGAGGACAACTAGCATTTGTATTCAGAGCTTCAGCTTAATAATAGAAAACCCTCAGAGTTGTTGCACTGGTTTTCCTGCATTGGGTTTTTTCGGGGACGTTTAGTCCAAAAATAAGTGTCCTTTGTATGGTTGTCTTATTTATTTTTCAATACTTGATTTGTCTAGTGGTGTGGGTTGCAGTGTATTTACATTAATATTTTCTGAAGAATTTTGAAAATAACTTGTTTAATTGAAGAACACAAGTAGGTGATGATACTCAATTTACTGCAGTAGGATTTATGGTTTGTTAGATTCAAAAAATTTCACAGGGTTACTTGTGGGACTTTTCAAATAGAGGATGGAGCCTACTGTGATACATTGTGATAATCAAAGTTGCATCAAGCTCTCTGAGAACCCATTGTTTCATGATCGCTCAAAGCATATCGAGCTCAGGTACCACCATCTCAGAGATTGTGTGCACAAAGGGATAGTGAAGCTACCATACATTCCAACAAAGTAGCAGATAGCATATATCTTGACCAAGGCATTGGCAAAAGGCAGTTTTGTTCATTTCAGAGATAAGTTGGGAGTTGTACAGAATCTCTTCCTTGTTAAGAGGGAGTGTTGAAAATAGTAGCGAAGAAGGGTTCCTTAATTTTTGCCTAATTCAACGAGCCACAACAAGTTTCTCCTTTAGGATGCTCAAATTCCTAAAAAATAGGAGAGTTCCTAGAAATTAGGACGCACTATGAAGCAGTTAACTAATATGTTGAAGTGGAAGGTTGAGTTATTTGTCTTCTAGTGCGACTTAATTAAGGAAAAGTACGGGTGTTTGAGTCTCAAGTTCTATAATAGAGATGGAACAAGTTGCATTAAAAGGAGGAATGAAGGTTAAGGAAGTGTGCATAGAAATAGGATTTCCTATTTAATAGGGGCTGCAATTGCACTATAAAATAGGGCCTCTAGTGCGCATAAAAATAGGAGGCAGGATCAGGGATCAAGCAGGTGTTTCAAGCCTAGTCTAAGACTGGGAGAAGCATTGTATTCTCTAGTGAAACAAAGATTATGTGTAAAAGATCTATTGCTCATTCTTCTTCAATAATATTCTCAATCAAGCGGAGGGTTTTCCCAATTGGATTCCCTAGAAAAAATGTGTTGTTGAATTGTGTGATCGTGTATTATTTATGTTCCTATTCCGCTGCAAAATTAGAAGAGAAATTCTGTGTCTTGTGAATAGAAACTAGTTTTCAGAATTATTCATTAAGCAGTTGCAGAATTTCATGGAATTTCTACATTATATTGAGGCAAGTACATCTTTGAGAATTTTCACTCTTTTGTCCTAGCGATGCTCTTCACTATCAAGGAATCTATTGAGAATATAAGTAACAAACATAAGCAAGATATTTCAAAGTAAAAAATTGTGGATCCACATTGTGTTTTGTTTGTTGTATCTATTATAGAAATATTTTATTTTTATAAAAAATACCATGGTTTGCTTCACAGAGCAATTTGTTTATGTTCAATATTTGATAGGAATAGAGTTTCCATTTTGTCCTCTCTTTCACCATTTAAAACACACATTTTTTATCATTTTACCTCACCCCTTCAACTGTTCATTACCATTCTTACCATGCTTCTTCATAAATACAATGTAAACACAACAAGCTTACAAGTGATAAAGTAGCTAATTTCCATTTATTTCTTTTTTTTTTAATGAATTAGAGGTTGGTTTTGCTAATGATCGTAGCTTGTCCAATTCCTGTAGCTTCCTGCAGAAGATTCTTATTCCTACAGCAACCTCCAAGGTTGACATACTTCCACCCCTCCAGTTGAAACTTGATATTCGTCCACATGGGTTTTGAAGCATGAGCTGTTAACATGATTCTATGTTGTTTAGATTGCACCCAAGTCACATTTGTGAGCCTCCAACTATCAATCAACATTACAGGTCAAAGTTTCCAAACAATCAACTTCATGCACGATTTTGAGGTAATGAGGGTGAATCTGAAAATTCTGGAACATGGGTTTTGCTCCTAGTATCGCAAAGGCAAATTGGGCACGCATGAGCTGTTTTCCAAAATTCAGTGTGGTTTGAGAGTTATGCTCAGTTCTTCAATGTCAATCTGCCCAAAATGCATAATTTCACCCAGATTTGTAAAAAATCAAGTAGTGCCCAGATTTGAGGAGAAAACAAATAATTAAGTTTTTCTAGATCTCATATAATCTATAATTAATTATTAAACCCTTCCATGAGTTGGCATCACCTAAAATTGCATACAAGTTGTTTTGTATAGTTTTTCTAACTCTTGCCAATTGTTGGGAATTTGTTGAATGCAATCCATTCTACCCTCATGTATAAATAAAGGGTAAGGTGATGTGATTAGGGAGGGGGGGCATAGAGAGACAGGCTGATAGTTCTAAGTGTTGGATACTCTGTACCTTATTTTATTCAGTTTGTGGATGATTATCTTCTGATCTGCTGAGTTCCTGAGTGTATGCTACAGGCATACTTCTGAGACAAGGCAGGGACCCCTTCTCTTAGAAGTAGGACCTTAACTTGTATATTTTGTGTGGTAGATTAGGTTCAGATTCGTTGTGTCTTACAGTTGCCATATAATTTGATTTACTGTTGCAATTGTCATGTACCAGTAGTTCATTGCTGTCATTAATCTTCTCATGCTATGTGTGATTTTGTTAGAAATCACACAATAGAGATCCCATGTTGAATGAATCACTAGTCTAACCAACGATCCTCTGAATAGAGAATTGTCAGAGATGAAGTCTGTATGCAATCCCTTGCCTATTGGTTTCAATAAATGATCGCAGCTCATGGTGCATGATCTATTGAGGGTACTAGTCGTATTTTGGTGATTGGTGTTTTGATCAATGGTTATCAATTTGACAAACAAAGTGGATCCAACAGAGCACTGTTGTACGTAGTGATACATTCAGCCCATATTTCTACCTTAGAATATCCACTGTTGGATGAGCAACTGGTTCGAGAATGACTGTTTAGTTCATTTGTGTGTGTGTATCTTTGAGATTTGTCCTACATATATAGTGCATGGTGGCTCACAAGTCTACAAACCCGGATTGACAATAAATGTACCAAATCACTATTATATAATTTCCAGACAATAGGTTTATTGTAATTGACCTTTAATAGATAGATCAATTTTGGATTATAGGCGTGGAATAAGGATCTGGATAACCTTTAGAAACTTCACTTATATACCTTAGTTATCTCATATATCAAACTATATATAGTTTAACCTCATATCACTTCCAAAGTTTATTTAATAGAAGCTTTGCCAAAGCTCTAATCGTATGCATTAGATTAAAAAAAATTCCACAGGGATTAATTCATTTAAAAATCACTTCAATTGAAAGGCAATGCATCTCCTCACTTGCCCCACACTGGCTCTCAAACATCCCAAGCTAACAAATCTTTTGGATGGTTTCAAGCATGACAAGTGTATGCCTATAGAGCTTAGGATGAGTATGCACATAGATCATTCAGTGACCTACATTGAACTATGTTGAATAACCCTACCACTAAACACTCACACTCAAGCCAGTTTAGACAGATCCTATATCTTCAATTTTCTAGTTGTTATGATTTAGCTATGACACTTGACTTCCATGTTGATAGTTAATGGCAGCAACAATGGTGACCTTTTAGTGTTCTCTAGTCCATGAAAACGTTGCCCCTTAAGCCAATGGGATGGAAACAATTGTTGTTTATTGCATCAACCAAGCTAAATCATTTTTAGAATGGAGTCATTCAAATGCAACTAATACCTTGATAACCAATACTTCACTAATTGTGACAAATAGCTTCACAACTTCTAATAGGCATAGAGGCAATGTTGAGTTTGAGGTTTGATTCTTTTCAAATGCCAATATTCAACACAAAGGGCAATATTTTACATATGCAACAATGTTTGGAAATTATCTGTTGTCATATACACTCCCTCGGATGCCAAAATGCCATAATGGTTGCAATTCGCCTCATGTTTTATTCAATGATATGTAAATTTCTACCTAGAACTCTTGATGATTATTTATGTCAAAGATTGTTATGTCTAGATGGATGATATGTTTCAAAGAGTTTCCTTCTTCATTTTGTTCCATTTTTTCATTTTTGTTAGCCAAATTCGCAACAGATTATTTGTTGATATGGTGCGTCTTGGAAAAACTTCACCATGAGCCAAGAGTAATGAACGTTGAAACGGCCAAAGGTCACGTTGTGACCACAAGTCGGATTGTGGCCAAAGAGATGATAAAAGTGTGGACAGAATACAAAATCAGATCATTAGTTGTTAACAAAAGGTTGTCTCCAAACAGCAGCAGAATTGCCTTGGAAGGGGCTCTAATAATAATGTTACCAGTGGCCCCTTTCCATAACTATAAAAACATCCATCACAAATATGGGAGGGGAAGGAAATCCAGTAGAATAAAATATAATTTATAAATATGAATGTTATCTTTGATACTACTCATTATGTTATAAATACCATTGAATGGTCACGAATATGTACAAACAAGACTTTTGAGGACTTGCTTATTTATTATTATTTATTTACTATATATTTATATATGCATTTTATATTTAATATGTTCATACAATTATCTACATACAAAACAAATGCATCTACTTGCAACAACATAAATATATTTGTAACACCGCCTGTTGTATGGCAGTTACTTTGTGAATTATGGGTCTGGTTACTTTGTTAGTTAGGATGTTTATTAATAATGGTTATGCTCTTAATGTGAATTAATCTACATAATATGTAAGCATCAATCAGCTGTAATGGAGGTTAATCATCATAGCTCATATAGGGGTAATATACATACTAGTTATTATGGAGAAAACATATATGATAAGCTATTGCCATTTATTCATAACATACTGTACTAAATCCCCCAATCTGCTATTCCAAGAATATAGTACGAAAACACTAATCATAATTACATAATCAACGTGATACTCCAATATACAGATCCGCTTTAACTGAACATACGTATATAACCTAATCATTAGTGACCCTTACGTATAGTATAAGCATTGGTATTGCACAAGTGATACACGTGATTACCATAAGTAAACATGTAACAAACTAGTATCCGAAGTGATATAAGCTTAAGCGTGAACATAACACTAGTCTGAAACCGATAAGCTAGGGATACACCAATATCATGACTCTATAGTATCATACTAACGTATATACTTGTATCTTTATCACACATTTATGGATCTCAAAGCAGTAAACAGTGCAAGCTTAATCATTACCAATACTAACACCTGTGTCATGTTTCATAATTAACTATGAGCATTCAATAGGGATGTGCTTATTACAATGGGCTAAACAAGTACATGGCCTATTAAGCTCAATAAGCATGGCATTACTCTTTGTTATGTTATATCCAAAGTTACAGATCACGGTTACTTCTACTGATTATCCATGGAATTCAACTAGGTGATCCGTTACTATCCAATCTATTAAACTATGTGAAATTGTACTTTGCAAAAATGAAAGATGTGTGTATGAAGAGACACTTACCTTCCCCTAATTCAACTAGGTGACTTCACCGCTATTCCTAAGGGAGGTGAAAATGGTTCCCACAATTTGTTATGATTCCCCCAAATCACTATGAGTGCAAGGGGAGAGCAAACTTGAAAAAGTCGAAATCCACTTGAAGTCCCAAACTCAAATTGATTTAGCATAAAGCTAAGACCATCCACGTGGCAAAATAAAAACAATAATTCTTTCACTTTATTGGCTAATGATGACCAAACAACCTAAACTAACTATAGAAACATTGAGGACTGGGGAAAGATTCTTATTGGCTGCCACCCTACTCAGGGGCCACTGAAAAGGTTAGCATTAGTTGCCCTAGTTAGTAACTCACATACCAATAAATAAGAGCTAGCAGAACTTGTAAAATGAGGCCAGCCCCTCAAATCTTTATAAAGCGATCACCTAAAATCAGGGAGGTATGGCCCGCAAGAGATGCATTAGAAGAGGGCGAGCACTGCAAGCACATCCAGAGAAGCATGGGAGGAAAGTCAAGCAAAGGACACTTTTGGATTGAACCTTTCATTCGATCAGTATCAATCCTAAAATCCTCAAATTCTTATCCTGTCAGTCAATCCCGCTTACAACATTCTGCTTCTAGCTATATATAGTGTGGAAATTTCTAAGTCTGACACATTATAAATCCCTACTGCATTATCTGGTCTATTATCTCCTACTTGTTCATTCCATTAACAAGTTATTTATTAATATAGATACCGAAATAAACACAAATGCAACCTTCACACATATACAGATCAGCAACTAAAATAACTAAGACAATCACACAAGGGACACCGTTATTTTTGGACAATCGTCCCCAGAAAAACCCAATGCGGGAAAACTAGTGCAGCATATATGAGGGTTTTATTATGTTAGGATATTCTGACACGGGAAATAGTTATGTATAGTTTGGTCTAGTGTAGAGTTAGGTAAAGTGTGTTTCTTTACTATGTACTTTTGTAACTTACAATCCGACGGTCATGATATGTAGTGATCCGACGAATCATTCTCTCCTCGGTATTACCGACACTTGATCCGTGGCTTAACACCCAATTGGTCCATGATCTTTATTTAAAGAGCATGGAGGGTCATTTGTAGGGTAACCATTCATGAGAGAAGCTTATGTAAATTTTCATTCTTTTATTAATAAATTGCCTGAAGTAGCTGCATTGGCTCAGATTGTGGACTGTTTCCCTCTTTAAGGGTTTTAATCACGTCAACAATACTGGTGTATTGATTTGTGATCTGTTTATAAGCGGTCTCCTTTGGTATTCTGTCTTAGGAACTTGCCCTGTAAATTCCTACATGGTATCAAAGCCAAGTTGAGGGTCGCATCCGTTGGTGATCCAAATCTGAAGATGGTAGAACTGCATCCGACTGTCGTTTCCTAGATCTATTGTTTTTTACTACTTTCGGGCCGAGAGGACAACTCTATTGTGTTAGGAGCATCTGTTGCAGTGAGGAACCCCTTTCGTTTCACGCAAAAAGGTTTTTGGTAGCCCTAGTTACTTCATTTTTAAGATCGAGAGGTATATAG
This sequence comes from Pinus taeda, assembly GCA_000404065.3. Taxonomy (NCBI): domain Eukaryota; kingdom Viridiplantae; phylum Streptophyta; class Pinopsida; order Pinales; family Pinaceae; genus Pinus; species Pinus taeda. The sequence goes on along the minus strand of APFE031239528.1, from coordinate 301,483 downwards.
TGTTTATTTGCAGTTTTTAGTTATTTTCTCTCTATTTATTTCAGTTTATTTAGCTCTTTGTTTCTTTTATTACCGGATCTATACCTTCCATTACTGCGTATGCACTTTGCCCCACGACTCTATGTGATCTAGGCAAATCAAAAACAGAAAGGAAGGATTCTTCTCATGTGTATTCTCTTTTCCGCCACACTTTAGTGTGATCTCGAAAAATCAAAAACATTGAGGAAAATATCTAGTTTCCGGCTAAAGCTAACTTCACGCTGTAAGTTTCTTTTTCTTTTTTTTTTGGTATGTCCGTGTTGGTTTTTATGTTTTGTAGGCAAAAAAGAGCTTTCTCAAGTAAGCACGCACCCCAAAGCTTCAATGACTAAAAAAAAACCCTTCCTCTTTTCCAAAAATTACTAAACTTTTAATCTAGCTCACTTGGTCCAAAGCTGCTTTATGAGAATAGAGGTCTTGAGTTCAAGTCTTTCTTTTTGCTGAGCTAATTAGATTAAGTTTGGAAAGGGGGCAAATTTTTTTTAAATCTAACATTATCATTCATTTTCGCACATTCCCGCACTTCGTCGACATCTTCAACAACTTTTCTTCAAAAAGCCATAACTTCTTCATCTGGAAGTCGTTTTCAGAGCAATTTTTTTTAATCAGCCTATTTTTTCGAGATCTTTCCATTGGAACACTTATTTTCAGCATTTACAGCTTCAGTTTCCGTTAAAATGGAAAGTTTACAAAATAGCCTCAAGCCAAGAAACCAAACCAAAAGATGAAGATAAGGCCGCCAAATGGGAAAATAGGCAAGATCAAGCACGTGGGTTGATAGGGATGTCTGTTTCTCCAAACCTTAGATTCCATATCGCAAAACTTGATACTCCTAATGAAGCAATGAAACAGATCACTAAAGTTTTTGGAATTAAAAATGAACTTAGAGCCCATCAACTCGAAAATTAGTTGCTTACATTGGACCCCAATAATTTTTCTTCCATTGAAGATTTTTTGTCCAAGTTCAAGACCCCTAGACTTCTCTTGGAAGGTGTTAAGGTTAAGAAAGAAGATGGTAACCTTATCTATTCCATTCTTACTAAGTCGGGACCAGCCTACTCTGTGGTTTTGTCCACCTTCCATTCTACAAGAGAAGCCTTCATTTCTCAAGGACAAGACTACAAGTCCCCTTCCTTTGATTCCTTTTGTGATTCTTTAATAAGAGAACTAGAAAAACTCCTACACCTTGGTCTTCTTAATCTTGGAAACTCTTCTAAGAAAGCCTTAGCCGCCCCGCAGCAACCAAATTCAAAGAATCCTAAGAAGTTGTATCCTAAAAAGAATGGTCCTAAACCAAACAAGGGTCCTAAGCAATTTCAGCCTCAAAATGAAAAATCATTTCAACAAAATGATAAAGCAAATAAAAACAAAGGGAAGAAGATTGATAGACATTGCCACTTTTGTAATCGAGATGGTTAGTTAGAATCCAAATGCTTTAAGAAGATGGAAGCCTTGGCAACAATAATAAAGAAGCATAACATCCATTTGGAGCACTCTTCAACTTCAACTTCATCTTCAGGAATAGCACTTTCTGGATGTGGTTATCAAACATCTCGGTCTAGATATGCACTAAATGTATCTTCTTCTTCTAATTTTCATGAGTGACCCATTGATTCTAGAGCTTCTTATCACATGGCCAAAAACAAAGCCATGTTTTCTTCTTTAAATGATTGTAACACCAAAAATATATATGTTGGTGATGATAGATCTCTTAGTGTTGTAGGGACTGGAATTGTTCATATAGACAATGGTCTATTTAATGATGTATTATGTGTTTCAACCTTATCCTACAACCTTTTATCTATATATCAGATAACCCATTCAAGTGAAGGTAAAATCATTGAATTTTCACCTCACGATGTTGTAATTAAGGACTTAAGAAATCCTAAACAGATTTTAGCTACTGGCATTGCTGATGATTCTACAAGGTTGTATAAGTTTAACAACTTTGGGTCATCAAATATTCCCTCGGTATTTGTTGCTCATAATGATGAAGTGAGCAAACTTTGGCATGAGCGATTTGGTCACTTAAATTATCACTTCCTTCATAATCTATGTAAAGAAAATATGGTGATAAGTCTTCCAATGGTATCTTGCAGAGATGGTGTTTGTTCCGAATGTGTAATCGGCATAGTTTTTAAAAACATGCCTCTTGGCATGCCTCAACCCCTTTATAGCTTGTGCATAGTGATTTATGCGGTCCACTTCCAGTTGTTTCATTCTTTGGCCACAAGTATTTCTTAACTTTCATTGATGATTTCTCCAGAGGCACTTGGGTATACTTCTTAAAATTCAAAAGTGAAGTATTTAACAAATTCTTGGCCTTTAAGGCCTTTGTTGTAAAACAATCTGGACATCAAATTCTTAAGCTAAGATCAGATAATGGCAGAGAATATGTTAAAAACAAATTCATCAACTTTTGCACTGAAAATGGAATCCAAATGCAACATACTGTTCCATATATTCCACAACAAAATGGTGTAGCTGAAAGGAAGAATCGCACCTTAAAGGAAATGGCTAATTGTATGCTTCAATCTAAAGGACTTAGTCTTAATTATTGGGCAGAAGCAATTAACTATGCAAATTACATAATAAATCGCACTCCTAGTAAGGTTTTAAAGAATATCAATCCAGAAGAAGCATGGAGCTCAATTAAACCAGATGTAAGTCACTTTCGTGTTTTTGGAAGTGAAGCATGGGCCCATATTCCAGATGAGAAACATAAAGCTTTAGAACCTAAGAGTGAAAAATGTACTTTTGTTGGATATTCTGAAGATGTAAAAGGATATAGACTTATTCCACTTAAGTCCAAAATGTTATCATTAGAAGAGATGTAAAGTTTGCTGAAAATATATCGGCCTACAAGCCTAGTTCGGCGGATGTGCCACCTCTCTCTATCTCTTCTACTTTTGAAAATATTTCTTCTTCAGATGATGAAAGCGAGGATGACAATCCTCCCTCACCTTCTCAGGATCCTCCTTCAGCTCCTCAGCTTCCAAAATGGGTCTGTGTTACTCGGGATGCAGCAGGTGCTCTTGCCGATGATCCTACAGATCAGCGACGTCCATGTTCTCAGTTTGATAGAGCCTCTTCTTTACTAGCTCAAGCTTCAGCGAATTATGATCTTGACACCTTTGCAAAAGCTTCAAGACATCCAGATTGGGACACAGCGGTGAATGAAGAATATCGTTCATTATTGGCAAATGATACATGGGATCTTGTTCCTCTACCAAAGAGGCGAAAACTTGTTAGATGCAAATGGGTTTACAGAACCAAGTATGGACCAGATGGAAAAGTTTATAAACATAAAGCTTGTCTTGTTGCCAAGGGTTTTTCACAAGTTGAAGGCATTGACTATACTAAAACCTTCTCCCCTGTTGCCAAAATGAACTCTATCCGCCTTGTTCTTTCCTTTGCTGCCTCTTTCAAATGGTAAGTCCATCAAATGGATGTTAAATCTGCCTTCTTGCATGGGGACTTGCATGAAGAAATCTATATGCAACAACCTACTAGCTTTATACAAACAAACTCCAGCCTTGTATGTCGGCTTAAGAAATTCCTTTATGGTCTCAAGCAAGCTCCTCGTACTTGGTATGCCAAAATGGATAGCTTTCTTTTAGAAACTAGCTCTTCTAGGTGTCATTCTGACAATAATGTCTACACCAAGAAAGTGGGCAAGTCTCTTATCATTCTTGTTCTTTATGTTGATGATCTTATCCTTACTGGTAGTGATCCCAACCTTATAAACCATGTGAAGTCCGGCCTTAAAAAAGAAGTTTGAAATGACAAACTTAGGACACTTGCATTATTTTCTTGGTCTTCAAGTCTTGCAATCCAAGAAGGTATTTCCCTTTCCAGTCCAGTATGCCTATGATCTTCTACACCATTTTCACATGGAAGACATAAGCCAACCCCTTCCCCTTTCAGTCTGGAGCCAAACTTTCAGTCACTTGTACTTCCCCTGATGCTACTCTATACCGTCAACTTGTAGGAAAACTTTTGTATTTGACCCAACTCGTCCTAACCTTTCCTTTGTTTTTGCCTTTATTGCTTGGTTTATGCAAAACCCACATGAAAGTCATTGGAAAGCAACTAAAAGAATACTTCGTTATGTTCAAGGTATAGTTCAGTTTGGGATTCATTACAGTGCAGAAGCATCTCCTCTATTGGTTGGTTTCACTGATTCTGAGTGAGCTGGTGACCCTGATGATCAGAAGTCTACTGCATGTTATGTTTTCACTCTTGGTTCAGGACCTATTACATGGGCTTGCAAGAAACAAAGTGTCATTTCTCTTTCTTCAACAGAAGCAGAGTATCGTGGTGCCGTAGAAGCTAGTAAGGAAGCCCTATGGCTTCGTCAAATCCTGTCAGAGTTTGGCTTTCAGCAGCAGCATCCGACTTCACTTTGATGTGATAATCAAAGTGTCATTCAACTATGAAAAGATCCAGTCCAACATCAGTCCAACAAACACATTGAACTGCACATGCACTTCATCAGAAAGCTCATTTACGACCATGTTCTTGAAGTGCAATATTGTTCAACAAATGATCAAGTTGCAAACATCTTTACAAAGGCTTTCACAGAGGCTAATTTTACTAAACTTCCATTTATGGTTGGAGTTCAAGAAGTTGTCACTAAGGGGTGATAGGCTCTAATGACTCCTTCCTTCTCCTATTGTGCCATATTTGTACATCCTTCAATCCTATCCCAAGTTGTCCTTAAGGGGGGATGTTAGGATATTCCGACACATAGGAAATAGTTAAGTATAACTTGGTCTATTGTAGAGTTAGGTAAAGTGTGTTTCTTTACTATGTACTTTTGTAACTTACAATTCGATAGTCACGATATGTAGTGATCTTATGGTTCATTCCCTCCTCAGTATTACCGACACTTGATCCGTGGCTTAACACTCGATTGGTCCATGATCTCTATTTAAAGAACATGGAGGGTCATTTGTAGGATCATTGTTCATGAGAGAAGCTTATGTAAATTTTCATTCTTTTATTAATAAATTGCCTAAAGTGGCTGCATTGGCTCACGTCGTGCACTGTTTCCCTCTTTGAGGGTTTTAACCACGTCAACAATACTGGTGTATTGATCTGTGATCTGTTTGTGAGCGATGTCCTCTAGTGTTCTGTTTGAGGAACTTACCCTGTAAATTCCTACATTCCAAGCTAGTGAGCTCAATTTTAATTTGTTTAGCCAATATCTTTCCATGTTTTATCAATCTACATCCCATTTCTCAATTCCTTCAAAGTGAAACCATACCTGAGACATTTTAGTTAATCCATGTGCTTCGTTATTTTCATTATCCCATTTGGTTCTTTTAATAGTTGAATATAGGCAATTTTCACTTATAAGGTCACTCATAAAATCTCCTACTTCATAGTAAATCCACCAAACAAGATTTCCATGAGTAGTTTGAGCTTGTAAGAAGGATATCACTTGGACTAGTGATATTAAAATATACAAATAAGTTAGCCTCAAAATAAATAACTAACCATCTAGATGGAAAATACTCGAAAAAAAATTAACAATGTTAAAGAATGAAAGGAAACAAACAAATAAACAAACAAAAAACTAAACTAAACTAAACTAAACTAAACTAAAATTAGACTCTAAATGTTAATGGTGGGAGAAGAGGGTACATCAAAAGGTTTTAGAGGAATGATGGAGTGACACACACAATTCATGTCTCCTTTTGTGAGGTGAAGAGACATTTCTTATGGCTAAATAAGTAATGATAATATATACAAAAATGTGGGTTGTAGGTGAGATCATGGAAAATGGAGTAATAGAGAAATTTGTGATGTCCTTTGCACTCATTATACCATCAATTCATTAGACCAGATTTGGACTTCAAGTAGTGGGAGAGTGTACTTGTGATATGGGGATAGGAACTAAGGGCTACTTCCAAAATAGTTGAAGAGGGGTGAAAGTATTTGTAGGATGTTAACTCAAGTGATGAAAATTGAGAGAGGGGAAGGAGTAGCTAGTAAAGGTGGGAAAAATATACATTTAGGACTCCATCATTGAACAAAATTATGGTACAGGGGGGTGTCATGGGCGGGTGGAGAAAAGAATTAACTAGGAGGGAAACGAAAATGAAGGTGAGGTCAACTAGATGGATCGAAGCAATAAAAAATAGATAGATATTAGGGATCATACCTTGGTTGTCTAGGACATAGTTAACCACACTAGCCCTCTCAATGAGGGAAACATGTGAATCTTCTAGAAAACAAGTAAGGCCACTCAAAGAGTAGTAACTAATGAGACTCACTAAAGTGCAAAAGGGGTTTGTTGTAGCTTGAGTCCTAATGTGTCACCTAAGGCCCTATGAAGATCAACTAAAGCTAGGTCTATCTCATGGATACAAAGCGCATCCTTAGACCTATTGTGAAGTGGAATTTGATGAGCTCTAGTATGTGCATTGAAGACTCTCAAGAGATTACATCTACCAAATTCGAGTATTGAAGGATGTTGGCATAAAATTCTTGGTATGGGTCCTCATTTCAATCCTTGTGGAGAGCAAACCTTAAGTGGTGGGGGAGTAATAGATTGCATTAAAAGAAAAAGTAACCAAGGTGCCACGTTGCAGGAGTAAGTACCCATGTGATAAATGAACAATGAGATTATCAAGTTGTAAAAAGTTTTAAAAAAAAATCGATTCCCATCTTTGTCTAATTTTGTCCTATAAATTTACTTTTATACATAACGCACTTTTATAATGTGACTCCTTGCATAAAATTCAAATGAGAATCATTTATACAATAAACCACTTTATAATTTATAATTATAACATAAAGTAGCTTAAAATATAACAATGAAGTTACTATATATCTATTATTCCAACGGAATCAATTACGTCTCAAATTGCCTGTCTGTCTAGTACGTGATGAAACGTTCCATCATAGAATATTTGATATTCTTCCTATTATAAAGAGATATTCATGAACATAACAAGAAATCTATTTCTCAAGACTATTCTCAAGCTATTGTAATTGTTGTTTTAAACATCCTGGATATTGTGAGATGGCCTTGAAGGAAAAAATCTTACTTTGTCATGTGAATAAATGTCCTTCACTTTGTTGCTAAATAGATTCCTATTCCCTATTCTTGATCTATGCGTTTCGTTTCCCTGACGGTGAATATGTTGCCCAGTACCGGCAGGAACCACTTTATAATTTATAATTATAACATAAAGTAGCTTAAAATATAACAATGAAGTTACTTTATTAGTAAATTATTTTTAGAATTTAAGCGAGATGCATTTTACAATAAAGTTAGTATATAACTTAAAAGTTGTATGTTTTTTATAAAAAAAAATACCTTAAATAAAATAAAAAAAACTTCAACTCAAAATACTTATTTTAATAAAATAACTTTTAACCACGTGAACTATTCCAAAAGATATAACAAATGTTAGAAACAAAGAAGGGGGCATTTTTTTTCTCATGGCCTCATTTGTTACACGTCATTTTGCCACAGTGAGGCAAAAGACCCTAAAACCAAATCTCTCTCTATCTGACAAGCCTTTCTCAGCAATCCCCTACAAAGTTGAAGCAAAAACCATTTGGAGAAGTATTAGAATCCTAGATTACAATGCTTTAAAACCCTAATTTCAAGCAATGTCGCACTTTACCTAGCAACAAATTGCACAATGCAGCTCCAGTAGATGTCACCTGCGTAGGGTGTCACACTATTATCCACTAAAAACTGCACCAACTTCTTAAACTAGGTGAAAATAAAACAGTAAAGTCTAGAACCTTGTTGAGGCATCTTATCCTCAACCACCTAGACTCGAGCTCATACCTTGTTGGACCTCATCCCAAGATTCATGGAGCTAATCCCATTTATCATGGAGCCTACTCCTCCTATGGATCTCATCCCTTGAGATATGGATCTCTGACTTCCCACTCTTCTCCTATAAATACAGAGTTGCTCCAAGGCGAAGAGGTTGACTTTCTGAGCACTTAACTTATGCCCTTATGCTGCTCATTTCAAATTGGGATTTGAAGGCTTGTTTGTGAAGGAGGATTGAGATCATTGAGTGGAGACTCCAACATCAAGGCACATGGTTGTAAATCTCTTGCTTTTTATCACTAATCAAATACTTGTTTCTTCACATATGCATTTGTTTCAATGTTTATTGTAAGGCTCCTTGATCTCTTACATAGGTTATGATTGAATCTTTGTTATATTTGTGTGCTTTGATCTCTTGTTTAGTTATGTCTTTGCAGGTTTCCTCTTGGAGCATCAAGGGAGAAAGGTTGAAAGCTACAAAGGACAATAGTGAGGAAAATCAACAAGCACTTCCTAAAAAGGTATGAGCTTTGCATTCTCTTCGTAAATTAGGGAATGTTTTCATTTATTTGTTTCACTGATATTAGGCTTGGTTTCCAAGCCTAGTGAGATTTTGTTCTATTTGCAGAACGAGATTTGTCCAGATAACATCCTTGAAGGGTGTCCATCCAAAACCTTTTATTGTGCCTACAAAAAGCTTCAAACACTACCACACATGAAAAACGAGGAAATTAAAAAAATAAAAAATTACTTTAAAACCCTGGGGTCATATCTTGCTTAGTCTATCCAGAACATGTAAATTCCCCCCCTTTCTAGTTTGTCAATATAGCACAAGACACAAGGATAATTTCATACACAAGGTTTGCCAAGATTGCATGGGGTATCAGGTAAAGAACATATGGAGATTGAAATGAAAGAAAATTGGAAATGATCAGAAAAATTAAAATGAAATATTAAAATAGTGTGAAAGAGATTTTGGAAAACCAAAAAATAAAATTGTACCTATGGATCTTATATACATGGTTGTATCTTGAACAAGCAAAAGACTTTATATGTGAAACAGAAAGGGTTTCCAACCGAAAATGATTCTTGATGAAAACAATTTTAGGGTTCTTCGTTTTCAATCCTTTTACTGGTCTCGACCTTGAACCTGTGGGTTATGGCCCCATTATGCTTATGTTGCGCACTCTGTCCTATGCACGCATGCAACATCATTTCCTCATGCATGGCTCACACAGTAATTACATGTAGTATTAATTCATGAAACAAATTCAACACATCTATGCATCAAACCATCAATGCATCAAATCACCATGCACACAAACAAAATTACATAAACCATGAATCAAAATTAATTTAATCATTATACTATTACATGGCATCTCGGCTGGCCAGATATTCGTTCTAAAGGCCACCCTTCATACACACACAATGTTACAATTAGTGTTTTAAAACTAGGACGATCTTAATTGGATTTGACTTGGTTGACCAAGCCAAACCCCTGCTCAGGTCGGCTATGTAGAAAAACTAGTCTAACAACCGATCCATTATTGAACCGGCCAAGTCAGACACTGATTTGGCCGGTTCCGTAAGAGAATGGTCGGTTCAGCCGAGCCCGTCTTAAACCAGCCAAGCTAGTCCGTGGGGGGGGAAGGCGACAACTTGGATTTCAAATGCAATTTTTTTTTTGTTTTTTGTTTTTTGTTTTTTTAATACCTCTACCCCTCTCCCAAGCCTATAAAAGTGACTCAACCCCCTCACATTTACTCACAACTATCTCATTGCCTTTGTGTGAGCATTTAGAGGAGCTTTGTGAAGAGTTGGAGTTGTTTTTGGAGCAGTAGTGAGGAGGAGCCGTGGGTTTTTCCGTCTAACTCTAATTTAGAGTCGAAACTAGATGATCTTGCCTTGTTTAGCAATAGTGACAAGTGATGTTTTGTTGTAAAGGCCATTTAGAGCCTCATTGGCTATGTGTTTTTGTTTTGATCTCTATATATTACATGTATTGGACAGTGCATTGGGTGCCATTTTGATATAATAGATATATTCATGAGCATACTTTGATCATATGTTTTCTTCTCTCTATATTCTAATGCTTTGAGTTTGGAAACATGAATGAAAGTCTTTAAAAAATATGTTTTTCATAATAATAAAATTATATTTAATGTACTTTTTACAACAACCGTGTCATGAAATCAACTAGGCCGAGTCGATACCGAGTAGGAGTCAGAGTCGAAATTGACCCTCGATTGATTCTGAATCCAAGCCGAAGTTTTAAAACTACAGTTACAATTTATATTAGAAAATTACAATATCATGGACTATTTCATGATCCACGATCTTCTCCATAAAGCTCTCAACATAATCTTCTCCACAAAGCTCTCTACATAATCTTCTCCACAAAGCTCTCAATGAATTCCTAAGATTTCTCACATATGTGATTTTTCAAGCTTTTAATCCTTTACAAAATAGGTGTTACCTTGCATTTTTTATAGTTCCTCCTTGTAAAACTCGTTTTTGCTAATTTTTCAAAAGATGGGTCGATGCTCCTACATCAGACTCCCTAGATACAAAAATTTATGACCTCCCGATCATATGCTTCCTAGTTTTCTCGTAAGAACTTCAACCCGTGAGTTGCAACATGCCTCTGCAGTAACAAGTCTCCACCTTTTTATATGATACCTTACCAAACTTTCTCCTAAGTTTGGGATTTTCGCATCTTCTTGGTTCTCTTCTCTAGAACCCTTCAAGCACTCCTTGGGTTGTTGCAAATATATTAACCTTCCTCTATTGTCACCTGCACAGAGAAAACAAATCTCTTACCAAATCATTAATCAGTGGTACCTTATTCCATTGCTTATCCTCCAACCTGCACGGAGGAATCTTTTGTGCTCTGATACCACTTGATGAAAACAAAACTGGGGGTTCTTCATTTTCAATCATTTTGCTGGTCTCAATCGTGGAACTATGGGTTATGGCCCCATTATGCTTCCGCTGCGCACTCTATCCCATGCATGCGTGCAACATCAATTCCTCATGCATGGCTCACACAGTCATTACATGTAGTGTTAATTCATGAAACAAATTCAACACATCTATGCATCAAATCACCATGCACACAAACAAAATTACATAAACTATGCATCAAAATTAATTTAATCATTGTACTATTACATGGCATCTTGGCTGGCCAGATATTCATTTTAATGGTTACCCTTCATACACACAACTTTACAACTTATATTAGAAAACTACAATATCATGGATTATTTCAAGATCTGTGGTCTTCTCCATAAAGCTTTCAACATGATCCTCTCCACAAAGCTCTCTACATGATCTTCTCAACAAAGCTCTCAACGAATTCCTAAGATTTCTCACATATGTGATTTTTCAAACTTTTAATCCTTTCAAAATAGATATTATCTTGCCTTTTTTACAGTTCCTACTTCTAGAACTCATTCTTGCTAACTTTTCGGAGGATAAGTCAATGCTCTTGCATCAATGCTCCAAACAGACTAGAGTAGTTCACTCTCCCATAATGCTAAAAAACAATAGAATTTAGAAATCCTCTAAATCATGCAATGACACGGGTTCAATATTTCAATCAACAAGGAGTCTTTACAAGAGATTTGATACCATGTTCCATAAACAAAGTATATCCAAATAGGTTAGATGCCTTAAGGCAACTAATCACACAAATAAATCAAAAATCAAAACACCAAAATGTATTACATGGTTAAAATCTTCAAATAGGGAAACAATGAGTAGCATTAGCCAATATGGCCATTTGAGGCAACATATTTATGCAAAAAAATAAAGTTAGTTCATATGAATATCTCATAATCAATCACTAGCAAATGACAATTTGTGCCCTTTAAGTAGAGATCGTAGACCAATCAAGTGTTAATCCACAAATCAAATATCATAGCATTGAAGAGAAGACAAATCATTGGATCACTTCATGTCTAGAACATAATAATGACCATCTAATTAGATAGTTACAAAAGCACACTACATGAACACTTTACTTGAAGAAATTAGACCAAATAAATTTTAACTAACTCCTACATGTCTAAATATCTTAACATAAGGAAAAAAAATACTTACTCCTTAATCACCCAATCTACATACCCATTAAAAACAAATATAAAAACATTTAGAGGTATAAGTCCCTCAAATCATTATGAAGAAATAAAGGGACGAGAAAATTTCATTTTAATTATACCATTCACCACATAAAATGGAATATGAAAATTAAACATTTTTAACCAAATTTTGATTAAATTTTCTTTTTTATTCTAATTCAAAGAAGATTTGAAAAAATAAAGAAACGAAAAATTTTCATTTTAATTATACCATTTACCACATAAAATGAAATATTGAAAATTAAACATATTTAACTCAATTTTGATTAAATTTGCTTTTTTATTCTAATTCAAAAAAAAGCCCTCTATAGGAGTTGTCCAAGGACACGGAAAGAAAATCAAAACAACACACTATAAGGTCACATCAAAACAACACACTATAAGGTCACCTCGTGCCTGTGAAAATGTGCCTACTTGTATGAATGTTTTATAGCATTATGTTTCCATGTTATTTATTAATATATGAGAATATAACTAGAGTCTAGTTTAGTGAGTTGAGAGGAGTTGTTATTCTCCCCAACTTAGTTTCAAATCCCAATTGTGAGATGTTTGTTCTTCGTGAACCGGTTGAGAGAAGGAATTGTTATTCTCCCCAACTTAGTTTCAAATCCCAATTGTGAGATGTTTGTTCTTCGTGAACCATTTGTTGATTAAAGCTCGTCGTGAACAATGATAAATATCTCATTCGTAAGTTGATAAAAACACACTATAATAGTCGAACTCCATTAACACGAGTGATTTCAGTGATTTTCTTTGTAAGGCATTTGTTGATTAAAGCTTGTCATGAACTATAAATATCTCATTCGTAAGTTGATAAAAACAACACTATAATAGTCGAATTCCATTAACACAAGTGATTTTAATGGTTTTGGATTTGTTTGTATGGCAGCAAGGTTTGAAACTCATGGTAATCAAGAGGAGAGGGAAAAAAAAGTTCAATCATGTTAAGAGTTGGCATGGTCTGAGCCAAGTGCGATTTCTAGGTGATTTTGATGGCTCATATGCCTCTAGAGTATGGTTTCTTAATGTTAAAATTGGCAACTAAGGTCAAATTCCACTTTGGACAGCTCTTTTGAAAAATGTAGTCGTGGCAATGGTTTCCTCTTTCCAAAAAGACCAAAATCAACCTACAAATCAATAAATTTGGATAAGAAAAAATATTTATTTACTTAAAAGAAATTCTACAAGCCATGACCTTATTAAGGCGGAAAAAATGAAAATTTGAAATTCAAATTTGCCTCCAAAATGTTAAGGTCGACTTCACCTCCATAAGGACAAATTGTTATATATATAGATATAACATTCTCATTACATACATCAACTTGTCGGAGAATATATCTGAGGCAGCCGTGGTTTTGGAGGAGGTCGAAGTTTTGTTTGTGACATGTTATATTAACGGCAGACAGAATCCTCATATGACATATTATATTAATCGTATGGCAATCAGAATGTTCATATGATCTCATATTTCATAATGGCAGACTTACTATTCGCTTGGCATGGCAGACATGATACTCCTGTGTTGAAAGAAAAGGCTAGTCATAGAAGGGCTAGGACTAAGAGGAAGTTGTCCAGATTTCAAAAGATAAGTATTATACATCTCTTTTATTGTCTTTTACCATAACTAATATTTCTTGATGATGATGTGACGCCTTAATAATGATGGTGACGATATGAACCCATAGAATGATAAATGATACGTACTCCTTTTTGATAAGTACTTTTTTGGTGTCATGAATAATGTGATTGGACTCTTTGATGGTACTTGATACTTACTCTTTGACGATGATAATTTAGACAATGATGAAGTAGATGATATAGTTGATGTATATACACTATTCCTTGGATTTCTTGATTATATAAATGATGTGGATCTCCTGATGCTAACATAATCTCTTAATGTTGATATGAACTCGTAGATGATGATGTGGTGGATTCATTGATGATGAACTCTTTGATGTTACGGACTCCTTGATGTAAGCTTCTTGATGATGATATGAACGAAATTGACTCCTTAATGATTTGGGTAAGGTCACTTTCCCAATATTTAGAGGGCGTAATGATTGAAAATGATGTCTGTCAATATCAATATAAGATTTTCAAAGCCAAGATGGAAATCCTTGATCAACTATTTCTGCACTTAAAAGTCTTATGAGATGGAGAAGTTGTTGATCCTTGGTTTTCTTGATAAACACCTATCACATGCCTCTAAGTCAAACTATGGATGTGCTACTCGTTGAAAATACAAGATTTCATGGATATTCTGATACTGGCTCGGTTGGCAGTGTGATGAGTAAAAGGAGTACATCTAGTGTTATATTTCCTGATTTTGTTGCTCTGGGAGCACTACTGAAGCTGAATGCATGGCTTATTATGAAGCTAGTTGGTTGTTGAAGCTCTTCAGTGAACCATTTGAGCACGCGCTGGTAGCCATCATTGTATATTGCGATATTTTTTAGTGGGATTCATTTTCCAGTGAATTCATGTCCCACAACAGCTCTAAGTACTAGGTACCACTTTATTTTGATATGATACATTGGAGAGCTACCACGCTCCATCCTTATTGGTTGGATGAGCATATTAATATCATCCATACAGAGCCTCTTGATAAATTCTTCAAGGAGAGGCTGGGAGTCATATAGATAGACCCTACTATGAGGGTCTTTGTTGATCATTCAACTTTGGGGGCTCTTGGGAGCTTGGGTTACTTCTTGAGCTATGAGTGACCATAGGGTGAGTGGTTCACCTTCCCCTATAGGTATGTTGTATATAGGGTGAGTGGTTCACCTTCCCTTGTGATACTCTATGATGATATATGAGAGCATAGGGTGAGTGGTTCACCTTCCCCTATAGCTGATGATATATGCATAGGATGAGTGGTTCACCTTCTCTTATGGCATGTGAGCAGGATGAGTGGTTTGCCTTCTCCTGTGGACACCCCAGTCAGATATGCTAATAGACATATGTTGGTTGTCACATGTGGACATGTGGGTGGGATGTGGTTCATCCTTTCCCCACATGTAGGATGCTCATTCCCTATGATCGATGGTTGACATATCTGTGGGATGTGGCTCATCCTTTCCCCACGTGTAGGATCCTTCCTACCATTGATGATTGGCATGCATGTAGGACGTGGTTTGCATGTGCGTAGGATGTGGTTCCTCCTTTCCCTACGATGGTTGTGACATATGATTGTAGGATGTGATTCATCCTTTCCCTACATTTGATTGTGACATGTGTTTGTAGGATTTGGTCCATCCTTTCCCTACGTGTGGTTATGACATGTGTTTGGAGGATGTGGTTTCTCCTTTCCCTATGTGTGGTTGTGAGCAGGATGTGAGATATTCTTTCCCTGCTAATGTTTCTGCATCATCCTACCCATGTAGTCCGAGACACATGGGAAGTACCTCTCATCTAGCAAACGAATTGGGAAAAGTGGTTAAGGGCCATAGCACTACCAATGGACGCATCGTGTACTGCCGTACTCCCTATGACTAGGATGCATGGTGTTCTTCAACTTAATCTGGGATCAAGTATGATTGAGTTTTTAACTCTGGATTGACTTTTGTAAGTGGAAAATGTAAGGTCTTGTGACTCACTCTCGATCAATTCTTTTTCATTATTACATCAATGTTCAACAGAGCAGAGCAGATATGAGTCGAGATGCAGAGATGATATCAAGATGGCATGATGATGGATGGATTGGCAGGTAGAATTCTCCCTAGTTGAGAGGGAGAGTTAAAATTGGCAACCAGGGCCAATTCCACTTTGGGCAACTCTTTTGAAGAAGACAGTTGTGGCAATGATTTCCTCTTTCCGAGAGGATCAAAATCAACCTAAAGATCACTAAATTTGGATAAGAAAAAATATTTATTTACTTAAAAGAAATTCTACAAGTCATGACCATATTAAGGCGGGAAAATTCAAATTTGAAATTCAAATTTGCCTCCAAAATGTTAAGGTCTGCTTCACCTCCATAAGGACAAATTGTTATATATATAGATGTCCTCCATTCTCATTACATACATCAACTTGCTGGAGAATATGTCTGAGGCAACCGTGGTTTTGGGGAGGAGGTTGAAGTTTTGTTTGTGAGTTATATTCTAGAGCTGAATCCCTCCCAGTAGAACAGTCATAGCACATGAAGGTCATGGCCGAGGTAACAAGAGATTTTTGTAAGTTTGTTTGTGAGTCCAAAGTACAGCCAAGGCAAATTGAGGCATATTGGATAAATCTGTAGATGATTTGCGTTGTGTTCTCCTTGTTTAGATATGCCGCAAGCCTTGAGATTATTGGAGGAGCACCGCAGACTTGTTCTGGGCTAGCTGGAAGGAACATTAGGCCCTATTCTCATAGCAGAAATCAAGCTACAGGCAGCCAAGGTTGGCTACAAGAAGAAGGATGCTAGCCGCAACAATTGAAAGCAATGAATGGACTGTTGTTGTCTACGATCAAGCCCTAACCAAGTTCCAAATCCATAGTTGTTTCATCATTGTGTTTGACTGCTCAATATATCACTATATTAGGGTTCATTATACTCAGAGAAGAAGGCCACACTTTCTGGACTAGGACCGAGGTCATTTTCAAACATTCTTTGTAGCTACTTTGTCTACTATTAATATCTGGGTAGGGCAGAATTTGTCAGCGATTGTAGCTTTGCTATTAAAATTGGCAACTAGGGCCAAACTCCATGTGGGTCATCTTATTTATGGCAGTTGATATTTTTCTTGGATCCCTCTCATCGAGAGGTGTAAGATTGATCTAAAGACCATCCGATTCTGATAGGTACTCATGGAGTTATGAATTTATTTGTGTTATAAGACAATTCATCAAAGTCAACCAACAACCAAATAAACCCCACATGTGCTCAACGTTTTAGTATAAAAGGAGATAAATTGAGAGTCATTTCACACACACTTCTATCTTGATTTCTCTCCACTTGTCTTGGGTTTTAGTGGAAGAGAAATCTAGGAGTGGAAGCCCTAGATGTTGGAGGAAAAGAAGGCAGCCCTAATGCAGTCCTAGAATGCAGCTCTAACGCTATCCTAAGGCAGCCCTAACGCAGTCCTAGAAGGCAACCCTAACTCTATCCTAAGGCAACCCTAATGCTAACCTAAGGTAGCCCTAACGCAGTCCTAGAAGTCAGCCCTAACGCTAACCTAAGGCGGCCCTAACGCAATCCTAAGAAAGCAGCCCTAGCCGTAGTCCAAGCAAGCATCAAAGGAGCCCAAGGAACTCGACTAAGGGAGAAAGATAACTATATGGAAGCCGTAGCAAGAAGGTTAGGACAGCGAGGGAGATAAGGGCTAACCGAGTTGTTGTTAGAGGGCCGAGGAGCTAAGCTTGGAGGCCGAGTTGAAGAGGGATGAATGCAGGTATGTTTGGGGCAGCGAAAAGGTAAGAGAAAATTGTTTTGAGTGGGTTGTAGGTGACAGCGTGGGACTGTGGTAGGCCACGGTCCCTACCACCTCAAAACAAAGGCAATGTGGAGAGTTTGAGGGCTCAAACATGCCCAGAACAATAGCGTGCTAGGTGAGGTGTACAATGAAGGTGTGTTGCAATCCTTGAGGGTTGTTTGTGGACTGATAGATACGTGTGTGAGGTCTACCAGATACCCTAACCAGTCACAACATAAGCAACAGTGTAGGCAGACTGGGAACAGCAGTGTTAAAGGGGCAGCAATACTAGTAAATGGGACAACTGGGCTACATGGTGCTGCTAAGACACATGGGACAACAACATGGTATGGCAAGGCTATTGGGACAGCAGCAAGGTATAGCAAGTTGTGATCGAACAACAACAAAACAATGGGACAAGCTAACATGGAATGGCTATGTCACTAATAGTGGGACAACAATATGCCACATAAGTGGCTAGCATGGTGCAACAATGGCACATGGGACAACAGTGCAACATAAGGTGCAGCTGTATGATGTGTACAGCATGGTCATGAGGTCCAGCATTATGATGATGGGTGCAGCATGATGACGAGACGCAACACAATGATAGGTGAAGGAATCACCTTGGAGAATCAATGGAAGCATCATGTCTTCAACTGATCTCATGTATCATCTTCTTAGAGATGATCTATGCTCTTATCTAGATAAGTCAAAGTGTTGACTTCTGTTGTAAATGTCCTATCTCTCTGTCTCTCTCTGCTGAACTATTGAAGAACATATAAGAAGAATTGATCAAAGGTTTCCCCCCATTGGGGTTTGTCCTTGGCTAGCGCCACATCTTGTGTCCTTTTGTCTTGGCTTGTCTTTTGCGATTTATGTTTATGTTCTATCTACAATTTACTTTAATGTTGATGTGATTGCTAATCTAGAAAAGATATTGAGCTACCTGTGAAAATTGAAATAAATTGCTCTAAGCATAGAACATACCTAAAATTAACATTTGCCTAGGCTGCATCTTTGCCATTTGTATTTCTCTCTCTCTGTTGAATATTTGATATCAACAATAAGAAGATTTGATCAAGGGTTTTTCCATCTTGGGGTTTTTCCCTGGCTTGAGCCAATCCCTGAGTTCTCTCGTCTTGACTTGTATTCAGCATTTATCATTCATCTTCTTTCCTCAATACTATCATACTATAATGTTTTAAGAGATTGCTTAAAGAAATGAAAATCAAGCTAACATGAAGTAACTATTCTAAGCAAAGAACATGCTAATCCAAAATTAACACTTAGACCATAGACTATTCTTGTAAGTCACGAACATGCTAACAAACAAAAGGAAGAAATCAAATAAACACTATAATATGGCAATTATTTGCCAAAAGCATGT
The DNA here is from genome assembly GCA_000404065.3 of Pinus taeda. NCBI lineage: Eukaryota > Viridiplantae > Streptophyta > Pinopsida > Pinales > Pinaceae > Pinus > Pinus taeda. The sequence goes on along the minus strand of APFE031239528.1, from coordinate 282,709 downwards.
ACTAGTGTGTGTAATTATGTATGTAAATATAAAATATGTTCAGCTTGTATAATTGATAGAATTAATGCCAATAATTATCACATCTCATAAAATCACTTGTCATACTGTAAAAACTAAACTTACCTCGGAGAAAAATGCCAGTGTTCAACGTGCATTTACCATGCCATCCCCAGTCAAATTGATGCAGATACGAAAGAATTATCCTTCATCATAAACTGCCATTCCCTTCGAACTGTGGAAACAATACAAGCAGAGCAGAGTCCTTGTTTAAACTAAATTCCTAAATACAGATCATTTATTTTTATGAGTACACTAGTAAGCACGACACATGGAAAGGCAACTTGCTTTGCCAACTTGGCCTTTGGAAATTACAATGACAACTTTCATGGTAGAAGAATTGTCCATGAAACATTATATGGCCAATGTTCCCTGAATTTTGACCATACACAGACAATCCACGATGTGTTGTTGACAAAGCTCCTGCAAAAGAAACCAACTTGGCTTAATGCTATATAAATCGGATTCCTATTTTCAAAACCAAAGGGATACAACATTATTCTAAAAACTACATTCTAAGCAAATTTGTCTATCTTTCATACTTAAATCACTTGGATCTGAAAACTAACCGTCTTACAAACCAAAACAATGCACAAAATAAAAAATTGTAAAATACATATCTTCAGGATAGCCTCAGTCAAACTGAGTCAAATACCACAGAATCTGGTCCCAGCATCCACTGCCATTCTGCTCATAAGTTTTCTGTCAAATAGATACAAAAACTTGATCTCAGACTTTTGTGATCCATAATGATTTTTGAAACTGTCTTTTGAATTAATCACATCATTATTTGGTTTGTGATTATTCCGTAAAACAGTTTCAAAGATACAAAAACTGTTGAATCTCCAACCAGAATATGTTCCTAATAAACACACTTCTCAATCATAAACTAAAAATAATTGTTTTAGATCTAAACAAGAGATCCCATACGTGTGCGAGAAATGCTGGAGGGAAAAGCAGCAATTATGGATCATAATATGAAGAAACAACCCGCAGTTAATGGTGTCTATAACCTGCAGTTATGCATTTCTACTCTGACAATCCATAACCCGCGCCTCATGCTATCCAGGAAGCTTACTTGAACATCATACAGGTTGGAGCAGCTTTCTGAAATAGAGATCTGTCATCTCAATCAGTAAACGTAAAAAAAATACTGCATGTGGTTTCCAAAAATTGAAAGCAATATCAATAATCTTCAGATTGACTAGTAGTCATGTACTTCAGTCTGATCTAACATTCCTTGTTTCAAATAGCATCACCAATAATCCCGGCAAGAACATAATCCATCCTTAAAATGATGGAACCGGTTGGCATCCCTCACAATAATTTCCCGCTCAGCAATCTTTGAAATAAATTTAGAAGCAGTATGGCAGTCACCACAAACACGAAGATTCTTGGTGATCCGGATAGGTGTGCCAGGCCTTGTGCTAATAAGTCCAAATACAATGGCCAGCTTTTCACTGTGGCTGCTAACCATCTCTTCTTTCAATTCTTCCTCCACATCATGCAGCACAAAATTTGTATCAGGCACATACCCTGCATCTTTCATCTTTTCAATTAGGCTGTCCATCATCAAGTATATTTTATCTGCTTGTGGATGGGATCTGTCTGCTGCCAGGAATTCATGTGTTGTCTTATTTATTTCAATCCAACTGCATCCTGGCTTCTTTTTCAAACCCCGGTTTTTCATCATTGTTCTCACATCCTCTGCATTATCCCACTTGCCAGCAGTGGCGTATATATTTGATAGCAGTACATAATAGCCAGGATTCTGAGGATCTAACTCAAGAAGATGTCCAGCAACACATTCTGCGAGGTTTATATTGTGATGAATTCTGCAGGCCCCAAGCAATGCACCCCACACACAAGCACTAGGTTCTAATGGCATTGCTTTTACAAAGGCATATGCTTCTTCCAGGTTCCCAGCGCGACCAAGAAGGTCGACAATGCAAGCATAGTGCTCCAACCTTGGCATCATACAATAACCTTGACTCATGCAATCAAAGTATTTCTGTCCTTCCTCCACTAGGCCCGCATGACTGCAGGCAGTCAGGACTGCAATGAAGGTTATATGATCCGGTATCACATCTGCCTGTTGCATTTTGTGAAAGACTTTGAGGGCATCCCCACCACGCCCATGGATGGCATACGCGGTTATCATTGCAGTCCATGAGACAACATCTCTGTGAGGCATGCGGTCAAACACTCGGCATGCATCTTCAATGTTCCCACATTTAGAATACATATCTGTAAGAGCACTTCCCACGGAAGAATATGATCCAATTCCTCTTCTAATTACGTAATTGTGGATTTTTTTGCCTTGTGGCAGAGCTGCTAACTGGGAACATGCTGACAGGACAGTGATGATGGCTACTGGATCAGGTTTTACTCCTACAAAATCCATATGATGAAATATTTTCAAAGCCTGACGACAATAACCATTCTGGGTATATCCTGCAATCATTGCAGTCCATGAAACAACATTCCTTGAGGACATTTTGTCAAACACCTGGCGTGCATCTTCTATTTCCCTGCATTTAAAATACATGTCAATTAACGCATTACCCAATAAAATGTCTGACATAAATCCATTTCTAATTATGTAACTATGCATCTCTTTGCCCTGTTGTAAAGTTGCTAATCCAGTGCATGCAAGCAGAACACTCCCAATGGTAACAGAATCTAATTTATTCTCTTTTAGTTGCAGTTGACAAAACAATTTTAAGGCCTCATCATAAAGACCATTTTGAGCATAACCCGCAATCATAGAAGTCCATGAGATTACATCTCTTCGAGGCATTCTGTCAAATAGCTCAATTGCTTTATTTACACTGCCACATTTTCCATACATATCTATTAGCGCATTGCCAACTAAAACATTAGACTCAAAACCATTGCAAATTGAGTAGCCATGGATTTCCATGCCCTGCTGCAAATGTCCTTGATGGGCACACTCAGATATAACACTAATGATGGTGACAAAGTCGGGCTGCACCCCTGCCATTTGCATTCGACGGAACAATGCCAGTGTCTCATTCCCAAGCTCATTCTGAGTATAACCAGCAAGCATTGCATTCCATGAGACCACATCTCTGAGAGATATTCCATCAAACACTTTCTCTGCGTCTTCCAAACTCCCGCATTTGGCATACATATCTACAAGGGCATTAGTCTCAAAAATCTCGATTCCACATCCACTTTTAGCAATCAAACCGTGTATCTCCTTACCCTGCTGCAGAGCTCCTAAATGGGCACATGCTTGGAGCGCACTAACAATAATATACGAGCTCATTTCCATTCCCTCTGATTGCATTCCGCGCCAAAGCCTTAACGTCTCTTCAAAATGCCCATTTTGGGCGTAAGCAGAAATCATTGCATTCAAAGATACTTGATTTCGCTGAGGCATTTTGTCAAACACTTGGCGCGCAAACACAATATTCCCACATTTCGCGTACATAGATATAAGGGCATTGACCACAAAAACATTGGACTCAAGCCCACATGATCTTATAGAATCATGGACTTCCATGCCTTGATCTAGAGCAGCCAATCTTGCGCAAGCCTTCAGAACAATGGGAAACGTATAATTATCAGGCTGAACGCCTACTGCTTGCATTCGGTGATATAGGGTAAGGACTTCCTCGTTGAACCCAAACCTGGCGTACCCTCCAATCATGGCGTTCCAAGAAAACATACTTCGTCTCGGCAATTTTTCAAAAACTCTGCGTGCATCTACCAGGCCGTCGCAGTTGACATACATGTTGACAAGCTTGGCTCCCAAGAACACCTCATCCTTAATCCCACTGATGAGCATCTGGGCATGGATTTGCTGGCCCTCTCTGAGAGTTTTTGAAGCGGCACAGACATCCAAGAGAGCGCCGAAACCATGGGAATTCAGTTGCGTATCTCCAAATACAGCGAGGGCGTCCTTGAATCGCCCGGCTTTACACATTGTTCATTAGTCTGGATTCTGTGCAAGAAGTTGAAGTTTCAATTAATTTGGATTTGGATTCTGATCGATAATAATTTTTGTACACGTTTGTTAATTTTTTTGATGACTTAAGATATGTAACCATTTTTCGATCTGGACGTACAAAATTAAACATCCCAACAGAAATCGTTCTTCTAATATAGGTTTATATAAAATTGAACAAAATTTCGTAGTCTCCATGCATAAAACTTGCATTTAGAGCACGCTGCTGCAGCATGGTAGAGTAATGTATTAAGCACATGTTGGCTTTGAGCTTTATTAATTTGAAATAAGATATGGTGCCTAACTGTGGTATGGTGTTTGTATGGAAATTAGTATGTAATAAAATATGGTACTGTTATGGTGTTTGTATGGAAATTAGTATGTAATAAAATATCGCATTGTTGAGTTTAGTGGTTAAATTTGACCTTCACCCCATAGGTTTGTATTTAGCTTTTTTATCTGTAAAATACGTTTTAATTTTAAATCTCCACATCATATGTAACTTGCCATTAATTTTTAAAAACGTCAAGTTTAAAAATTAAAAGTTAACAACAAAAAAAAAAAAATTATATGTTATATATTTTTTATACCGTATAATCTCCGGCAACTTGCAAGTTTAGCATTTACAGACAAAGGATAGTGACTGCGACACAGGGCTGGGCATAAGAAGTTTCAAAGAGGACCCACTTCGGCCTCACTGTAAATGCTAGGCATTTTCTTTGCAGTTGCCTTGGCATTTGCAGTCATGCTATGGACATTCGTACAGCTATATTTAAGGGGAGCAGGCCTTTATTTACCCCCTTCAAAATATAATTCGAGGCGGAGAGACCCACAAAGCAATTCATCAAAATGACAGGCGCGTTGGCTTCAATAGGCGTAAACATTGCCAGTGATCTGATAGGAAGGTTGTTGATGCAAATAAAAGACACAAGCATTGCAGCACACAAGGCGTTGTTTGCAAAGAGGAGTTTCAGAGAGTTTTCAAGCCATATAAACAAAATAGAGCCCATTCTATTAGAGCTGAGGCAGAGAAACATTTATGGGTCTTCAAACTCTCTAAGAGTTTTGCTGGAAGACCTGCAAACACAGCTGAACAATGCCTCCAAGCTCATAAATACATATACTTCAGGGAGCTGGATGTATTTGTTTCTCAAGTGCAGGATTCTGCCAAATGAAATGAAGGAAATCACTCAAGGAATAGAGCGGTCTTTGAATGCTCTCAGGATTGTTACTCTGGACGTTTCACTGGAGATCAAGGAGAAAACAGTTGCTCTGTGTCAAACCATGAGGAACGTGGAGTTCCAGGGGGAGGTTGGAAGTGAGTCCCTTGCAAGTGAGATTGGGAGAAAAATGAAAGAGATGCACAGTGACAGCCAGCAAGTGTTGCAGTTAATTGTACAGGTGGCCAACGCCATGGGTGTGCCCACAGGCCAGTGCTTTCTACAGTCTGAGATTGAAGTTGTAAGAAAGAAGAAGGAAGACCTCGAGAATGAGAAACAGAGGGTCAAGGCTTACATGCTTGATAAAATACAGGAATTTCTAGGCAGGTCTGGTATTGTTTCTGCTCCATTCTCTTCTCCTGATTACCAGTCTGTTGCGCCTTCGCATTTCTATTGCCCACTGGAGGACACAATAATGGAGGATCCAGTGAATTTGGAGTCAGGGATTACTTATGAAAGATCTGCTATCAAAAAGTGGTTTGAGAGTGGCAACACTACATGCCCTATCAAGAAATGCGAGCTCACGACTAAGAATTTGACTCCTAACCGCAGTCTGAGGGAGCTCATACAGTAGTGGAAGGAGAACAATGCCAAATTCAGATTAGAAAATGCAGCAGAGACATTGGTCTCGCCTAGAGGAGGTGGTGATGAAGAGATAGAGGCAACCCTCGTAAAGCTCTATAATTTATGCCAGGAAAGGAGCTCCTTCAGTCAGATAATTGAAGAGAAAAATTTGATCCCCAAACTATTAGCATTAACATCGTTTCAATGGGAGTCAATTCAACTTAAAGCAATGGAATGCTTATGTTATCTTGCAAGACAGGACAGTAGCAAGGTAAGAACTTTTCTTGTCCGTGCTAAAATTTCAGAACATTGTTAAGGCTGGTCCTGGGATTTAGTAGTTGGTTACGGTCTTCTATCGAAGTAAATCAGGTATACATAGGAGCAAGGCCCAATAAAAAATAGGAAACCCGGACGAAACCCAGACCATCAAGCTTGTCTTGGTTACTTATTCCCCATTGCCCATGATTTTTTATTTTGTGTCATCTCTGAATTGCTTATTTTATTTATAGAATCATTGGAATCAAAGCTTTTTCAGCGCATCGAAGACCATGCCATTTGGCCTTCAAAGTTTTCTTTTCTTTGGGAAAAGAAATACCAAACTCTCTCCCCCCATTCTCAAAAGATCCAATTTATAAAACAGTAATGTCCACCATGACCAAATCTTCAATGGAATTGAAAATTTCATTTTCTTTTCTTTGGGAAAAGAAATACCAAATTCTCTCCCCCCATTTTCAAAAGATTCAATTTATAAAACAGTAATGTCCAGTGTGGCTTTTCCCACCATGACCAAATCTTCAATGGAATTGAAAATTTCCGGCTTCTCTGGAGCAGCTTTGAATTCAAAGGGTGGATTCAGACTAGTGTGACTCGTAATTAAGGAAAACAGAGGTCGATTTGGTCATCCTGAGATTTTGAAACTGGTAGCCCCTGAGTCGCCCCCCATGAGGGGCGCATTCGATTCTTTATTCATATATTTCAGTTGGCATCCACCAGGCTTTTTTACTGAAGTAAAAATAATAATAATTCTATGACATTCTGTTGCGCTACCCAGTGCACGCCAAGTTACGAGACCCTACATGAACACAAATTATTGTACCATGAAAAGTTTATTCCAGTGAGAATTTGTAATGTGAAAAGTTTATTCCATTGAGAACCAACTGCCCCTTAATCAACAATGCACATCATTATATTTATTTATTTTTATAAATAAATGCACATCATTATTTTTATAAATGTGATCAAACGTTTTATTAATATTCAAGATATGTTTTTGGTTTGAAAATTATTTCACAACTATTGTTCTTTTAATGGGATTAATATGGTAGTGACTCAAATGGAAAACATGGTATGTGTGAGTGAATTGTTTTTGTCAAATTTGTTGCAACAATATTAACATTCATTATTTTCATGTGAAAGTAACTATGAATATATATTTTTTCATTTCATAATATTATTTTTTGTTGTTTCTATATATATTTCTCATCTATTTTATAACTATTTCCATTTTAAACAAAAAAAAATCAGAACATTTGAACAATTTGGAAAATTTGCAGAAAAATTTGAGCATCAGGTCTCAAAACAAAGTGTAGCAATGAGACTTGAGCCGAATGGTACAACAAAGAATGGAAATTTTGAACAATTATGAGTACAATTTTAAATTAGATGAAACTTGTACAAATAAATTTTAAAAGTCATATGATGGCAGTTTAAAAATAAAAAAGTCATAAAAAAATTCCTTGATGGGTAGGGTCACCTGTCAAATTTAACCCCTAGGCCTCAGAAATCTGTCACAACAGCAAGGGGATAACCACTCGCTCCGGACTTTAGAGTAGCTCTTTTTCCGTTTGGGATAGTGGCTCTAATTGGATATGATGGGACCAGTTTCCCAATGTTTTTGGTTTATATGATTTGTGGGATTTTTTTGATGGTTTGCAAAGGAATAACTAAAAATTAACACAGCTTTATTTTAAGATGCAAAACTTTGAATTAAATCTATTTTAATCTAACCCGGGGTATTGTTGGTTTTATGTGATATAAAAAAATGTCTATGTAATCTATGATGATATAGATCAGTCGCAGGCTATATAGAGTTAATATATAAGAAGATAATTCCTTTGAGAAAATAGTTAATTAAAAGAATTGTGAAAAACATATCGCATATTTTAATGATCACATATAAAACAAACCATTCTCTATTCTGATATCGTACAATAGTGCAACTGATATTTCAAACAGAGATGACAGATTTCATACATAATTCATGAAAGATAAACTTATCACTAATACTAGAACAAAGATTTAGCAAACATGATAATAGTACCATATGTGTATCGTTCTGCTCATTTGACTAGTGACAATAGGCCATAATCAATTTTCTACCAACAAGTATCCCAAAGAATACAATAGTGCATCAACAGTGATCAACAAAAAGATATTTGATTGAAAAGACCATGTTCCATGATTCCATCAAGGCATCTACAAACTTACGATAGCGCATTCTTTGTAAATGTTCTTAATAAAATTTTGGACCCTTCTCTTAATGCATGAGAAGGGTTTAAATATTATTCTTAATTAACTAAAAATAACTTATACAAAAGATCCATGAGGAGGTTTCAAACAACCTTCCTTGTTCCTAGTATCCAACTTTCCAAAAATAAAACTGCTCAAAAATGACTCAGGTCTTCATTGATTAATCACCGTTCCCAGTGTTGCCTCTCAATGCACAAATATCGAACATTGACCTGACTTGTGGTGGCATCCCAAATTGTGTTCTCAACTGCCTTGCAAATATAGCATCATGTAAAGGTGGCAACATTCTCTGTACTGAATCCAAGGAGTAATTCAAGGTCATGATCTGACTGTGTGGTTTGACCAAAAGTTGCCATACTGCTTCCCAGTTGATTTTTGATATCCCCTCAACTGTTTCTTTCTGTAGCTGACTCTTATTCTTCCAATTCTCCTCTAATGCTTTAAGATCAAGAAGTGTTTGTTATGCTCTTAACTTGCAAGATGATACAAGAATACCAAATATGCGCAGAAATATACCCAGAACATAGAACAGTGAGAAATAACAGCAAGTATTTTATTATTCAAAAAGCAATGTTCACTTGCCTCTTCGAGGGGGAAACCTCCAATAGAGCAAAGCTCGATTAGAAAATAAGACACGATGCTCCTCGCAGGGAGTCTCCATCCTTTATATATGATTCATACATGCAATACCACAGAGCAATACCATTGTTCTTATTAATACCATCTATCTAATACCATGGCCCATTTGCAACTAACTGTGGTCCCGTCATTAAATGCGGGTTAACCACTTACAATTATTAATATGGGCTTTATTGACTCTTTACTTAACTATAACTATGACTCGATCCTACTACATAAATAAGGGGGTTAGGGTGGGACCCTAACAGTGTTTTTGGATCACTCTCCTTTATGAGGTTGGAAGTGTGCAACATGTGATTTATTGTTTTAACAATGCTTTTTGAAATACCTGATGCTCTGGATATTTCTAGTTCGGCCTATTTCACCTGAGTCCCAATCAGTGAATAGAATATCCTTATGTCTTTCATTGATCTTTAGGAGACTTGACCTTTTCCCTTCATCTGAATCTTGCCATTCAATATAATCAGAGATCTTAGAATTGAGTTCATTGAACTCAATTCTTTGATCAATAATGATGTTTGTTAATTGTTCACTAGTATTCAGAGGTGGAGTGATATTTGATATATGTTGGAGGAAGAGTTGCTTTTGCTTTGTCAGTAAAGTATTCAATGTCAAAGCTTCATTAATGAATTCCTCTACAGTAGGAATATCCTTATGCTTTCCTAAGTCACTCTTTAGCTCTTGGATTTTTTTGTTTTTAGCAGATAAGTCATTTTCATGACTTATTTTCAGTACTTCCATATCATGTTGTAGCTTACGCAGTTGCTCCTTTGCTTGACAGCTCACGTTGGCTCTTTCTTCATCTAACTGTCGCAGTAATAATGCGATTTGGTCATCCTTCTCTTTAATCAAAACCGAGACTTCGGTTGCTTTTTCAATTGTTGTTGCAGCATAGGCTTCGACAAATTGAGATAGTTGAGTCAAATGTCCAGTGGAATTTATTTGTGTGTTCTTCCATAGGAAATCCATAAATTCATGTTCTTAAGGAGTTTCGGTTCTCCTCCTCTTTCTCTGTCTTTTTACAGCATATTTATGAAGAGGGTTGTAAAAGATGTCTAGAGGAGGGATATCTGTTACATTCAAGACAATTTCAGTAGTTGGATTTGGGGGGGTTACCTTTGTTTCTTGTAAACTCGTTTTTGGACCTTCAGTGATCACTACTATTATTTGCCCTGGCAAGGTCTAAAATCTTGTGGTTTCTTAGGTTGATGGTACCTTAGGAGTATCTTGTAGTTTGTCATTGAATGCATCCCAAAGCTTTTCTAATTCATTTGTTTCTACTTCTTGCTCTCGTGATGTTCCTAGCTTATTCTACTTTTGAGATAGGTTTCAATTACATGATCAATAATCCAAATTCTTTCGGGAGGTATTCTAACCTCTGTCCTCTAAACTCCTGGAATCTTTTGAATTTCTCTGGGCCAAACTTTGTCTTGGCTGCATTCAAAATCTGTTCAAAATCCTCTGCTAATTCTAGTAAATCTTCAAACTCATCTAATGTATGAGTTACAGGTCTGATCTTAATTGAAAGGGTGAATTTGTTTGCTATTTGTTGTGGATCAAAAGGCCTTGCTGATAGAACGGGGAGCTTTAATAACTGCATATTCTGATACTCTTTATACACATGGCCATAATTAAGAAGGGTAAATGACCCACACTGAAGGGGAAACTTTGGCCATAGGGATTTCTTCATTTCCCTCAATGTTTTTGTGAGGCCATTTCCTACTGTTTGGTATGCTACTTCTCTTGCCAATAATTTATCCGATACGTACATAGGGAGGACATGTGGGAAAGTTTGGCTACCAAATATCCTGATATAAGAGGACTCTTCAATAAAATACCTTCTGATTGCTTGGAGGTCTGTGATAGCTTCTTTTGTGAATCTTGGACATCTTCTGTTGAAAACTAACTGATGTAAGGGAAGAACAACTCCCTAGCATAATTGGTGAAAATGTGGAATATAATCTTGTTCCCACATTTGCTTATAACTTAGGAAGATAGGAGTAGGATCATTGGCAGTCCATTTCCAACTCATGGTTGGAAAATGAGTGCGGAAACAAATGGCATCAAAGATATATGCAGACATGAAGACTTGGGAACTGCTCTAGAGGAGGCAGCCCTGGTTTGGCGATATTTAGTAATCGCTTTGGCCAAATTCATAGACAAAATGGTTGCCCAATTCATAATGTGAGAATTAAAACAAGCCTCAATTAACGGAACCCAATTGATCGAGAATTTAGAATTATCAGGGAGGCCATACAATCTACATAGCATAAAGGCTGCAAAATTATAAGGATTGGCCAAAGAAGTAATGAGGTACATACCTGCTTTATCTTGTTTGAATGTATTGTCTCTTCTCCTCCATTCGTGTATCATTTGAAACGGATCTTCATTTTCATTTACAAACTTTGCAACGAATTGTTTGTCGTAGATGTCCTAGGCATCGGGTAGCTTGTACATTTGTTGTAAATCTTCGGCTCTGAAAGAACCCAAGACTGTCTTTTTAGCTATCTTGATAAGTATGTCTTCGACTTTTGTATTCCCTACTACCCATCTTATCATATTTGTGTATGGTAAGAGTCTAGCCCTTGCTGCTATTCGGTGAAGGAAAGAGCATGCAACATCTCTGAACTGCACCCCTGACAGTTTTGTGTTGTCCGTTGTTGGTCGAACATCTGTTACTTCAGGGTTTTCATTCTCAAGTGTAGTATAGATAGTCTTCCATGTAGTGGCACCTCCATCTGCAGTGCATACTGTATCTGTAAAGATGGACAACATCTCTGTGTTTTCAGTTTTTGTGATAGACTACTTAGTGTGCTTCTACATCACCTTTCGAATGAACATTGCTTAAGTAGAGTTCCTATTAAAACCAACAACAATTAATTGTTGCGTAAAATAAAAGATTTGTTGAAATGACTGCGATTTGAAAGGAAAGATCCGGGAGCGAGTTCAACATTAATCAACAATAACGAACACCATGATTACATGCATAGGGATGATAACCATATTAAATCATTCTGACCTAACTCGTGTCCAACTTAAAAACATAATTAAACATCTATTAGATCTGTCATGTTGGATATTTAAGCTATAGCGCAAATGAAACTTTGTTTGATGGATCTTTCGATCTACGTATCGCAAGATCGCAATATCGAGATATCACAATATCGGGGTTTTGATAGGTAACATTTAAGTTGCTGACATAATATCCTCCGATGTGCGATATGCGATCAGGATGTTGCATACAAAGTTCAATCACAAGTCGCATATCGGTATTTTTTGAATGTGCTTAACTTTGCTACTAAGGAATCATGCAATTTGCGATTTGCGATGAGGACTTTAATATGTTTTAAGTTAGGTTAAAAAGGGCTTTTCGCAAAGTGACAATTTTCTAAAAGTTTGCATTTTATTCACCAAGAGGGGAAAAAATCAATTTAAAAGGGTCCATATTTGTATTATACATAATAAAAATGGGAGGTTTGTTGCATAGCACTACAACTGACAATTCTTTTGGGAGAACCAGCTATCTCTGATTAGTTTCTTTGACATTTCTCAAATTTTCAAAACAAGAAAAGTTGTGAAAAAAAAGGAATTGTATGATTCATAAATTACACAGTGTTTCTATGGAATATAAAGTATTCACCTATTTCACTTCTTTTCTTACTCGACTCTTTAGGTGATAAAACATGAATGTTTGTATCAGTCAATACTTAGATTTATAAAGATAAAATAGGTATTCTCTTAAAATTGGCTTTATAGATTTTTACTCATTTATCATAGATAGAGCCTCTGTTGACAGTAGGCATTCATAGCCTCGACAGGGTTATATTTTAACCAACAATGATTCATAGTCCCATCTGAAATTGATTCCTAATTTCAAAATTTAATCAAAATTGTATTCAACTTCCTTTTACTTGGAACTTGTCTCTTTTTATGGTACTTTTTTTACTTTAAATATCCTTAAAAGCCATTGTCCAGGCTTGGTGACCTGATGGTAACAATGTCATTCACTGGTTGTAATTTAAACTGAACAAGCTGGCTCTTGATGAGACCCTTTGTCTTTTGATTGTTTTAATCAAGAGCTATTACCTTGTTATGGTATGTAGTCTTGGTAATATCAGTGTAAATTATTTTCTTGTGATCATGATAAACAAGCTCGTGATGAGACTTATTATTTTTTAAGTTTTTTGAATATTTTTAATTACATTGTGAAAAAGGAAAATTTTATCAAATGGGGTGAATCATTGGCTCATTTAAGAGTTATGGATGATAATTATAGAGTTTGTAAATACCTTTTTGCAGAGAACCCTTGCTAAGTTACTGGTTCTTTTCTTGACTAGTACAAAAACAACTATACTTTATAAAATCAAGAGTCTTTTCAGAAACTAAATGTCTTTAGTAAATTCAAAATTTTCCCAAAGAAATAAGGTTTATTTAAATATCATATTTGTAATTATCTTTTTACTCTTCTTATTTATAGAAGTGAGAAAAATCAATTAAATTATTAGAAATTTGAAATTTTGAATAGCCAAAAAAGATACTATTCAATCTTGATTTTCTAAAACTTAAAATTTTAAAACTAATGTTTAACTTCTAAGAAAAGTATTTTTTAAGAATTTGCCTGTTTATAGATAAAGAGTCTTTTCTACTGGACAAATCTTGTAACAAAAAGGTGGATGGGTCTAATTTCTTTATGATTTGAAATGGACCAAGCCACAGTCTTTGGAATTTGGTATGTTTACCTTTTCTCTCATGTGCCTTATCCCATTTCAAAACAAGATCTCCAATTTCAAAATTTCTTGGGTTGGTGGATGTTGCATCAAATGAAGCTTTAACTATCTGTTGATGATAAGCATGTGTTGCTTTAGCTTTCTCCCTCTATTCTTCTAATTTAAGGATTTGACCATGTCTAAGTTGAAGAGAAGAAGAAGGGTTTTCATCAATAAACTGAACTAAAACAAGAGATGGTATTGTTATGTTTGTGGGTAAAATTGCTTCTTTCCCATAAACCAATATAAATGGAGAAGTACCTATTGAGGCCTTTTGAGTGATTCTAACTGCCCAGAGAGCAAATATTAGTGCTTTATGCCAGTTCTTATGATTTTTCTCTATAGTTCGTTTGATAATTCTAATCAGGTTCTTGTTTGTAGATTCAGCTAATCTGTTACCTTGCGGGTAATAGTTAGCTGAGTATTTCAGTTTAAAACCTCTTTTCAAAGCAAACTCTACCATCGCATTTCTGGAAAAGTAAGATGCATTATCAAAAATTAAAGCTGATGGGAGACCAAACCTAGTAATTATAAATTGATCAATGAAATCCGTAATGTTTTGGGTGTTAACTACTTTTAATGGAATAGCTTCCACCCACTTTGTAAAATAATCAATTGCAGTTAGAATATACTTATGCTATTTGGAGGAGGTTGGAGTTATTTCACCAATAATATCTAACCCCCATTGTTCAAATGGTTGATGTATATTTAATCGCTGCAACGGGAGTGTTGCTTTCCTTTCTCTTCCTGTTGCGGTTTGACATACTTTGCATTTCCTCGCATATTCATGTGCATCTTTAAAAAGGGTTAGCCAATAGTACAGGGCATGCAGAATTTTATTTGATGTGGTATTTCCTCCAAAATGACCTCCAACTGGCCCATCGTGTAAGTCCTGCATTACCATTTTAGCTTTAGTTTTCTCTAAACATCTTAATAATACAACATCATAGTTTCTTTTAAATAGCACATTATCAATTAATTGATACTGATTTGCTTTAAGCCTTAGAGCACGTTTAGCTATATAATTGAGATATAATGGAGCATGTCCATTTTTCAAGAAAAATTTCATATCAACACATTGTGATTCAGAATCATTGAGGCTTACCTTGGATAATTGCACTTCAGTAGATTGATCGTCCTCTGTTGGTAAAGGAGAGGCTCCAGTTAGCATTCTGCAAAAACCTTGACCTCTAATAATTTTAGCAGGATGTATTTCTACATCATATTCTTGAAGTGTAGTAACCCAATTTGCTCTCTTCTCTCCTACTTCTCGTTGGATTAGCAGTTGCCTTACTGCGGGGTAAGGGACTATTATCTTAGTGTGTGTTTTTAGGAGGAAAGGTTTGAAATGTTTTAAAGTTTTAAATATAGCAAAGGCCTGTTTCTCCACAGCTGAATAATTTAGCTAAGCACCTTGTAAGTTAGAACTAAAGAATGAAATAGGTGCTTCAACGTTCTGATCATTTAGCTATGTCAAAACTGTCGCGTAAGAGGTATCAGAAGAGAATGTGTATAATACAAATGGTTTTAGGAAATTGGGAGTTGTTAAGGAATGAGCCTTAATGATGGCTTTCTTTATTAACTCAAAAGAATCTTTCTCACCTTTTCCCAATTTAAAAGTTGCATTTTTTCGAATCATTGACTGTAGGGGTAAGACGATTTGAGAAAAATCAGGAATAAATCTTTTGACAAAATTAATCTGTCCTAAAAATGATTGCATCATTTTTTTGTTATGTGGTAGGGGAATGTTTTCAATTTCATGGATCCTATCGAGATCAATATAAATTCCTTTCTTAGATACCACAAATCCTAATAATTTACCTTCTGCCAAGGCGAAATAAGATTTTTTAGGATTCAAAGAAATGCTGAATTTCTCACATCTCTCAAAGATTTGTTTTAGGTGACTGATATAGTTGTTTCTATTTTTATAATAGACATTGATGTCATCTAAATATATTACAACTGAATTGTTGATTAGTCCTCTAAAAGATATGTCCATAGCACGTTGAAATGTAGCACTAGCATTAATCAATCCAAATGGCATTTTTTGATATGCATACGTTCCCCACTTGGTTCTAAATGTAGTCTTTAATCTATCATCTGGATGAACCATAATTTGATTGTAACCTGAAAATCCATCAAGAAAAGACATCAATTCATAACTTGCAACTGATTGCAGAATCTGCTCCATAGTAGGCAAAGGAAAATTATATTTTTGGCAAGCTTTATTCAAAGTTCTAAAATCTATGCAAATCCTAATGTCTCCATTCTTTTTTCTCACAGGAACCATGTTTGACACCCATTTTGAATGCCTAACAAGGAAAATGATTTTGGCTTTGAGCATTTTATTGAGTTCAGACTTAATTTGACTTTCTAAGTTTGGGTGGATCTTCCTAAGCTTCTATTGGACAGGCTTGTCATTTGAAATCATGGGTATAGTATGCTGCATTATAGAAGTGTCATATGTTTTGAGATCTGAATAATCCCAGGCAAAGACACTTTTATATTTTCTTAGCAATTTAATGAATGACATCCTTTCATCGAGTGTCAAGCCCAAACCTAGGTTTATGTTTTGAGGCTTATCAGGTGTACCAAGATTAATCAACTCAAATCTTAGAGTAGAACTCTGTGTTTTTGAGTTGGTAGTCCTTTTAAACCTATCTTTTAAATCAAAGAGGTCTTCCATCTTGACTACAGATTTGGGAATTGGATTTTCATCCTGTTTATTTTGAATCTATAGGTCATGTTCATGTTTGTCTACGATTTGGCCTTCATAAGATCCATCTGATGAAAGAAAGTAAATTATATATGTATCATCATTAAACACTCTCCAATTTGTTATGTTATCTGGAAAGGAAGGCCTAAGAATCAACTCAATCGAAAATCTATCTCGACTAAATTCTTCTGACGATATCAATTTAGATGCTACATTGGCAAGTAAATAAGCACTGGCATTTTGTAACCTAGGGATTGTTGAAATGTTAAATGCAGTGAAATGAGAAGTGAGGTTCTGAGCTAATGCTTGATAATGTATCAGGTGTCCATAAATACAATGGATTGTGTTCCTGACTTGCTTAATAATTATTTTAGAGTCCCCATATACCTGCAAATATTTAACATTTAATCCAATGGATTTGTACATGCCTTGAATCAATGCTTCATATTCGGTAGTATTGTTCGTGCATTGAAATTCAAGTCTGCAAGCTAACATTGTTTTCTCTCCTTGCAGATTAATTAAAATGCAACCTGATTCTGCACCATCATCTAATTTTGAACCGTCAAAGTATAGAGTCTAGAATAAAGAATGATCTAAAGTTTTATTACTAAAATTAATGCATTTAGAAATGTCTGTTTGAGAAAAAATTTCAACCTGAGAAGTAACAGTATTTTCTGGGAAAGGTGAGATTTGGGCATTGAACGAGCCAAGGAATGATTCAACATAATAATTTCCAAAAATATTATTAGTAAAAATCACAGGCTTGTTTGGTCCTTCTAATTCAGTGACTGTATGTTTCATAAATTTTTTGCGATCAACTCTAATTTGATTTGGTTTACCATTATATGGTAACCACATGTGTGACCAGTCGGTTATGAAATATCCATGTAGTTTCTCAAACCAATCCCTGCTTAAAATAAGACCATAAAATTCAGGGATGTCTGCCACTAAGACATCAATCACTTGCATCACCTTTGGGTTGGATGATAATCTAATTGATATTGATAACATTTCTCCAACAACCTCGACTTTTGTTCTATCCAGTTGGACTATATGCACAACAGACTTTTGAGGGATAACGTTAAGTCTCGTGCACACAAATCTTGGCATGATATTTGAAGAAGCCCCTGAATCGATGAGACAATTATGAACATTTTTATTAAAAATTTCATAAGTCAAAAGGAAAGGAGGAGTGCGAGACTTAGATCTATCACCAATCAACACAAGATCATTTGTTTTTACCTTGTTTGAAGGTGATGTGGGTTTTTCCATATCTTTGTTAGCTTGGGATACAACCGGTGGTGGTATGGGATCTACAAGAGCTGCCTTGAGTTCTCTCAGTAAGATTTTTTTTTGTTGTTTCAGTTTGGTCATTTCATATAATGAAATGTTTGCTTTAGTCTTTTACATGTCTTAAACTATATTGTATTCCATTGTATCTGAAACTATCAAAGTTTTAGAAGTATCTAGGGGAATATGATCAGTTTGAAAAGTTTTAGGTTTTTTATTCATCGTTTCTTCTTTGTGGGAGGAGATTTATGTTTCTGAACTGGTACAGTTGAGTTAGCAGAGGTTTTGCTCCTTATAGATGTGGACATAGCCTCTCTTTCTTCTTCGGTGGGAAGAATAAAGTTCCATAACCCATTCAATTCGACTTCTTCTTCAGGCTCTGTTTCTTCTTTAGTTGTTGAGGCATCTTCAACATCTAGATCTAATTCGACACTTGAAATCACATTCGGAGGCTAAGAGGGCGAAGCAGGACTTCTATTGTATAGGCGATATGGTTTCTTAGGAACTGAAGATTCAACTACTTGTTTCTTTATTTCAATCATATCATTTGACATAGTTTTCAAGAATTTTTGGAGACCTTCAAGATCGAATGGATCCTTTGGGGTTTTCTTCTTTGATTCTTGGCTAAAAATCACTTTTTTAGATTTCTTATCTTCGATCTCAGAATGTTTTTCTAAGGCTAAAATTCTCTTTTCTACAAACAAGGCTTCTTTCATGTTTTTTGAGAGAGTAGCCTTACTGGCTCTATCTACAAAAATGGTTATATTAGAAGGTAAAGCAGAAATGTACCACTCTATTTGTACATCAACAACAAGTTTAGAAGCAGTTGGGATTTTGTTTAATAACTTGTTAAATCTGGAGTTGAAATCTTTGATCCTTTCACCTAAATTTGTTTTTAGGTTAGAGAGAGCATTGATTAAAGATGCCACAGTTCTATCATCTCCAAATTTCACAAGAAACATGTGTTCAAAAGTTACCTAGTCTGTTATAGTTCCTGCTGGAAGAGAAAAGTACCAGGATCCTGCAGATCCTTTTAGAGCGTAGGGAAACAATCTTACTACAATATCTTCATGTGCAACCCCATTCAAATTCATGGCAAACATAAAGTTGTTGATGTGTTCTTCAACAAGAAGACCATCATCTGGATTGTATTTGGGTAACCATTTCTCTGGATGATCAGGAAGAGGATGTGGATTTTCAAACAACATGACACCAGGATTAGTCCAAGGTTAGTTAGCCATAACTCGAATTATGATTTGAGAAGATATAGAAGCAGATCCAGAAGTAGTGGGTATGGATGTAGAACTTACAACTGGACTAGTACTACTTGTGGTAGCACTAATTGTTTGAGTAGAAGAAATGGAAATATGAGAGGATGTGAATGGATGTAGTGAATGTGGGGGTAAATGCAGGGGAATTTGATGTGACCTCACTTGTATCTGACTTAGATATAGACAAGGGAACTTTCTTACACTATGAATGTATTGGAAACTCAAAGGGAGGTATTCCAAGTTTATCACTTTTTGATCGCGTTAGGATACCAATTTCTCTGAAAAGAGAAGTAATACTTTCTTCAGAAACTTCAAGTTTATCAGGCTTCTCAGCAAAAATAGATATTCGTTCTAATTTATGAACTAAGGACCGAACTTCAGGAGATTTTGGAGTATATTCTAAAGAAGGTAAGTGTTGAGATACTTCGAGAGATGAGGGGGAAGTTTCTACAGCTTCTGATTTCTGAGTGGGTGACTTAGAACATGATCGAGAAGTTGTAGAATTTTTTGAGGGGGATTGACTCTTGTGAAGGCTTCGAGTTTGAGATTTAGATTTATATGCCATTCATAGTCGAGGCCCTCCTTCTAGCGCCAAAAATGTTGAGGCCTCAGAAATTTGTGGCAACAACAAGGGGGATAACCACCCGGTTCAGACCTTAGAGCAACTCCTTTTCCGTTTGGGATAGTGGCTCCGACTGGATATTATGGGACCAGTTTCCCAATGTTTTGGGTTTATATGATTTGTGGGATTTTTCTGATGGTTTGCAAAAGAATAACTAGAAATTAACGCAACTTTATTCTAAGATGTAAAACTTTGAATTAAATCTATTTTAATCTAACCCAGGGTATTGTTGGTTTTATGTGATATAAAAAGATGTCTATGTAATCTATGATGATATAGATCAATCGTAGACTATATAGAGTTAATATATTATAAGATAATTCCTTTGAGAAAATAGTTAATCAAAAGAATTGTGAAAAGCATATCACATATTTTAATGATCACATATAAAATAGACCATTCTCTATTCTAATATGGTACAATAGTGCAATTGATACTTCAAACAGAGATGACAGATTTCATACATAATTCATGAAAGATAAACTTATCACTAATACTAGAACAAAGATTTATCAAACATGATAATAGTACCGGATGTGTACCATTTTGCTCATTTGACTAGTGATAATAGGCCATAACCAATCTTCTACCAATAAGTATCCCAAAGAATACAATAGTGCATCAATAGTGATCAACAAAAAGATATTTGATTGAAAAGACCATGTTCCATGATTCCATCAAGGCATCTACAAACTTACGATACTGCATTCTTTGTAAATGTTCTTAATAAAATTCCGGACCTTTCTCTAAATGCATGAGAAGGGTTTAAATATTATTCTTAATTAACTAAAAATAACTTATACAAAATATCTATGAGGAGGTTTCAAACAACCTTCCTCATTCCTAGTATCCAAATTTCCAAAAATAAAACTGCTCAAAAATGACTTCGGTCTTCATTGATTAATCATCGCTGCTAGCTTTACCTCTCAGCTCACAAATATCGGACATTGGCCTAACTTGTGGTGGCATCCTGAATTGTGTTCTCAACTGCCTTGCAAATATAGCATCATGTAAAGGTGGCAGCATTCTCTGTACTGAATCCAAGGAGCAATTCAAGTTCATGATCTGATTACTTGGTTTGACCAAAAGTTGCCATACTGATTCCCAATCGATTTTTGATAGCCCCTTAATTGTTTCCTTCTGTAGCTGACTCTTATTCTTCCAATTCTCATCTAATGCTTTAAGATCAGGAAGTGTTTTTGGATCACTCTTCTTTATGAGGTTGGAGGTGTGCAACATGTGATTTATTGTTTTAACATTGCTTTTTAAAATACCCAATGCTCTGGCTATTGCTAGTTCGGCTTGTTTCACCTATGAGTCCCAATGAGTGAATAAAATATCCTTATGTCTTTCATTGATCTTCGAGAGATTTGACCTTTTCCCTTCATCTGAATCTTTCCATTCAATATAATCAGAGATCTTAGAATTGAGTTCATTGAACTCAATTCTTTGATCAATAATGATGTTTGTTAATTGTTCACTAGTATTCAGAGGTGGAATGATATTTGATATATGTTGGAGGAAGAGTTGCTTTTGATTTGTCAGTAAAGTATTTAGTGTCAAAGCTTCATTAATGAATTCCTTTGCAGTAGGAATATCCTTATGCTTTTCTAAGTCACTCTTTAGCTCCTGGATTTGTTTGTTTTTAGAAGATAAGTCATTTTCATGACTTATTTTCAGTACTTCCATATCCTGTTGTAGTTTATGCAACTGCTCCTCTGCTTGACGGTTCACGCTGGCTCTTTCTTCATCTAACTATTGCAGTAATAATGCAATATGGTCATCCTTTCCTTTAATCAAAACCAAGACTTCGGTTGCTTTTTCAATTGTTGCTATAGCATAGGCTCCAACAAATTGAGATAGTCGAGTCAAATGTTCAGTCATATTTATTTGTGTGTCCTTCCATATGACATCCATAAATTCATGTTCTGAAGGAGTTTCGGTTCTCCTCCTCTTTCTCTGTCTTTTTACAACAACTTTATGAAGAGGGTTGTAAAAGACATCTATAGGAGGGATATCTATTACATTCAAGACAATTTTAGTAGTTGGATCTGGGGGGATTACCTCTGTTTCTTAGAAACTCATTTTTGGACCTTCAATGGTCACTACTGCTATTTTCCCTGGCGGGGTATGAAATCCTGTGGTTTCTTGTGTTGATGATACCTTAGGAGTATCCTGTAGTTTGTCATTGAATGCATCCTAGAGCTTTTCTAATTCATTTGTTTCTGCTTCCTACTCTCGTGATGTGGCTGGCTTATTCTACTTCTGAGACTTAGTTTCAATTACATGATCAGTGATCCAAAATTCTTGCAGGAGGTATTCTAACCTCTATCCTCTAAACTCATGGAATCTTTTGAATTTCTCTGGGTCAAAATTTGTCTTGGCTACATTTAGAATAAGTTCAAAATCCTTGGATGATTCCAGTAAATCTTCAAACTCATCTGTTGTATGAGTTACAGGTCTAATATTAACTGAAAGGGTGAATTTGTTTGTTATTTGTTGTGGATCAAAAGGCCTTGCTGGTAGAATGGGGAGCTTTAATAACTACATATTCTGATACTCTTTATATGCATGACAATAATTAAGAAGGGTAAATGACCCACACCGAAGGGGAAAATTTGGCCATAGGGAATCTTCATTTCCCTCAATGTTTTTGTGAGGCCATTTCCTAATGTTTGCTACTTCTCTTGCCAATAATTTATCCGATACATACATAGGGAGGAGATGTGGGAAAGCTTGGCTACCAAATATCTTGATATAAGAGAAGGACTCTTCAAGAAAATACCTTTTTATTGCTTGGAGGTCTATGATAGCTTCTTTTGTGAATCTTGAACATCTTCTGTTGAAAACTAACTGATGTGAGGGAAGAACAACTCCCTGGCATAATTAGTGAAAATGTGGAATATAATCTTGTTTCCACATTTGCTTATAACTTAGGAAGATATGAGTAGGATCATTGGTAGTCCATTTCCAACCCATGGTAGGAAAATGAGTGTAGAAACAAATGGCATCAAAGATATATGCATACATGAAGAATTGGGGAACTGCTCTAGAGGAGGCAACCCTGGTTTGGTGATATTCAATAATCGCTTTGGCCAAATTCTCAAACAGAATGGTTGCCCAATTCATAATGTGATAATTAATACAAGCCTCAATTACTGGAATGCAATTGATTGAGAATTTAGAATTATCAAGGAGGTCATACAATCTACATAGCATAGAGGCTGCAAAATTATAAGGATTGGCCAAAGAAGCAATGGGGTACATACCTGCTTTATCTTGTTTGAATTTATTGTCTCTTCTCCTCCATTCCTGTATCATTTGAAATGGATCTTCGTTTTCCTTTACAAACTTTGTAACAAATTGTTTGTCGTAGATGTCATGGGCATCGGGTAGCTTGTACATTTGTTGTAAATCTTCAGCTTTGAAAGAACCCAAGACTGTATTTTTAGTTGTCTTGATAAGTCTGCCTTCGACTTTTGTATTATCTACTACCCATCTTATCATATCTGTGTATGGCAAGAGTCTAGCCCTTGCTACTATTCGGTGAAGGAAAGAGCACGCAGCATCTCTGAACTACACCCCTGACAATTTTATGTTGTCAGCTGTTGGTCGAACATCTGTTACTTCAGGGTTTTCATTCTCGAGCGTAGTATAGATAGTCTGCCATGTAGTGGCACCTCCATCTACAATGCATATTGTATCTGTAAAGATGGACGACATCTCCGTGTTTTCAGTTTCTGTGATAGACTTCTTGGTATGCTTTTGCATCACCTTTCGAATGGACATCGCTTTAGCAGAGTTCCTATTAAAACCAACAACAATTAATTCTTGCATAAAACAAAAGATTTGATGAAATTACTGCACTTTGAAAGGAAAGATCCGAGAGAAAGTTCAACATTAATCAACGATAACGAACACCATGATTACATGCATAGGGATGATAACCATATTAAATCACTCTGACCTAACTTGTGTCCAACTTAAAAACATAATTAAACATCTGTCAAATCTGTCATGTTGGATATTTAAGCTATAGCACGAATGAAACTTTGTTTGATGGATCTTGCGATATGTGATATGTGATATCGCAAAATCGCAAGATCGCAATATCAGGGTTTTGATAGGTAACATTTAAGTTGTTGACATAATATCCTCCGATGTGCGATATGTGATTGAGATGTTGCATACAAAGTTCAATCACAAGTCGCATATTGGTATTTTTTGAATGTTCTTAACTTTGCTACTAAGGAATCATGCGATTTGTGATTTGCGATGAGGACTTTAATATGTTTTAAGTTAGGTTAAAAAGGGCTTTTTGAAAAGTGACAATTTTCTAAAAGTTGGCATTTTATTCACCAAGGGGGAAAATTCAATTTAAAAGGGTCCCTATTTGTATTATACATAATAAAAATGGGGGGTTATTGCATAGCACAATAGGTACCTATGTGGTATGGTGTTTGTATAGAAATTAGCATGTAAGAAGGGTGTTGTTTATGGACGTTATAAATTTGTTTAGATGGTGTGGTTAGAATTTGGTAAAAAAAAAAAAAAAAATAGAATGTTGGAGTGTTCGAATGGTTTTTTGATGGTGGAAATGGATTCAATATTATCAAAAACCCTGGAGCACCTAAAATCTTGAAGTTTGACAATTGTAACACAAATTTAAAAAAAAAATCTGCCGAATTTTGTCATAATCTTGCGGAAATTCCCATTATTTTTCAGACTAATTTGTAAGTATTTTAAACTAAGCTTATAAAAATAAGGTATGGCACGTGGGAGGTCCGAGCATCATACCCACCAAAATAAAGCCGAGTAAAATAGAACCCAACATAAAATGGAACAATAGGGATTCAATTGAAAGTCTAGACAAACTTCCCTTTGAATTAAAAATAGAATGTGATCTTTCATCATTATTTTCATTAAATATTGAGTCATGGTTAAAATATGTATTCTATGTATCACACTTTTAAAATAATTTCTATTATGTTTTTTTTCATAATAAATTATTATTTATATAAATTTAATTATAATTAATTTTATTACAGCTAATATGTAAAAAAAGTTAAAAACTTACCTTCCTCAGTTTTTGAATTCTCATAAACAAAACAAATTTGCCTTTAGGTATTAGTGTAAACTAAAATTCCTTTTAATCCCAACTTAGTATTATCTTTGAAGTTACACTTAAAAACTTTCTCTCTTAAATTCTACACTCTAAAGATTGGGAATCTAGTATTATCTTAGAACTTATACTTCAAATTTTTAAAAGAGAAGCAAGTCCTATTCTAGAACTCTTTCTTGGTAATTTCTTTTTGGGAAAGTTAAACTACATATATGAAGCAAAATGTTATATATAATATTCAAGTTAAACATAGTTATTAGTTGATAGGCTTTGTAATCTCAAAATGAGAACTCTCATTCTAAAAATCCATGTTTTATGTCAAAAACACCAAAATCAATTCCTAAATTGAAAAGTAGTGTTCTCATAATCACATTTTTTAATAAGAGTTAAAATTACAATATTTACAACCATGGCCTTCAAACCCCATAATGTTGCAAACAAAAACCTTAAAATTGACTCTTAAATCAAAGATCAATGCTATCAATAACATCCGCTTTTTCTTTTTATGGTTAAAATTACAACTTGTTTGAAATTATGGCCTTGATAATAACTGGTACTATTGCAACGCAAACCTTAAAATCAATCCACAAATCAAAAAGTGGTGCTACTAGTATCACCTATTTTCCTTTCAGGGTTAAAATTATGACTTTTGAAACAATGGCCTTGACAATTGATAGCATTGTAAACAAAACCTTAAAATCAACCCTTTGATTAAAAAGTGTTGTTACAGGTAGCACCCGCAATTTTTTTTAGCAATTACAATTACAACCTTTTTTAAAACCATGACTTTAACAAATGGTACCATTGTAACTCAAATATTAAAATCAATTCTCAAATTGAAAGAAGGTGTTATCTACATGTAATGCTCTTTTTGCCCAATCTTAAAATTGCAACATTTTAAAAGCATGATCTAAAAAGTCAATATTACCACCAACTGTAAGGACTCTGGACACCACATATCTCCACAATGGTATGATATTGTCCACTTTGGGCCTAAGCCCTCATGGATTTGTTTTTGGGTTTACCCCAAAAGGCCTCATACCAATGGAGATATTTGTCCATCCTATATACACCATGATCCCCACTTCTAGTCAATGTGGGATGGGTCGTATACCCAACAAATCCCCCCCTCAAACAAAGGACCATCGAGCCTCCCCTCAAACGATTATCCATCCGTCCACTCTCTACCAACCAGGATTCTCCGCTCCAATGTGTTGGAAGCACACGCCTTACATGGAGCACCATCTGCCTTGAGAGCTTGCTCTATCATAGGTCAACTCCTCTTCACCGTGTTGGGACCAGGACACGTCTATGAAGAATCTGGAGTACACCGCCTATCGAACCGAGCTCATCCATGGATCCCATCGTGATATTACCGACGCCCACCACCTTCGTTCGGCATTGCGAGGATTCATCCACTTGGCTAACTTGGGAACTTGTCTCTGATACCACTTGTAAGGACTCTGGACACCACATATCTCCACAATGGTATGATATTGTCCACTTTGGGCCTAAGCCCTCATGGATTTGCTTTTGGACTTACCCCAAAAGGCCTCATACCAATGGAGATATTTGTCCATCCTTATATACCCATGATACTCCCCACTTCTAGTCAATGTGGGACTTTGGTCGTATACCCAACACCAACACAATCATAAAATAGAAGGAAAAGGGGAAATAAATAATGGGAAATAAAAAGAAAAATGAAGGGAAAATAAACTAAAGTTTATAAATAAATTAACCAAAAATAAAAATGAATGTGGAAAAATCGCATAATTTCAATCAAAAGAAAATCCTAAAACATAAAAATGTGTGTGTTTGTGTGAGAGAACTTTAAATCTATTTTTAAATATTTATATGTAGAACTTAAGAAATGCTTTATATGTAAAATTCGAAGAAATAGAGTATAGTTATGAATGCATCTCAAAAAATACTCATTTTCAAAAAAAAAGAGTTCATATTAGCATATGGGAAATGAAAATATTAATGATTTTAAATAAACTATTTTATGGGTTTTATTTGTGAAAATTATAAGCATTACAAAGAAAATATATTTTGATAGAGAACATAGATTGTAGCTATACCTCCTATCCATGGGCTTTCTTTGACGAAGCCTCTTTTGAAAACGGTGTTTGTGTAGGAGGGTTTTGTTCTTTATCTACAGGAGCATCATTCTTTCCAGTGACAGATGGGCTTGGGAATGGGTTCTAATAATTATGTTAAATTGTTAACTTTAAAATTGCTTTTATGTTTCACTATTGAAAAAGAAGTTTTCTCTCTGCAAATCTTTGGAGATTTTATGAATGTTATCAATTGGCTTTACCAAACCCAAAGATGTCACTCTTATACCTTTCTACCCATTCTTGAGGAGGTTTTCCTATTGAAACAATATTTTGTTCGGATCTCTTGTTGCCATATTTATAAGGAACAAAACACGACAGTTGATACCATATCTAAAGCAAGCCTCGACAAGATCATGGAATTTAAAATATCATCAAACAGATCAGAGATATGACATGAGCATTATGTCACTATCCATATATAGATGGCATCCACAATGCACATAATTAACTGATAGAGCCTCCTCTGATATATATTTTGTTGATTGATGTTTATAAATGTTAATATGATGTCTGATATATTTTTTTTACTGATGTTTATAGGTGTTAATATGATGAACACTACAACTTAATACTCTGATATGTATGTATTTGATATTCAGACTATGGGCATTATGCCATGAACAACTTTTTGTAAATTAAGGGATTTTCACAAGCCTTTTTTTTTGTCTAGTCTTCATAGTCTACAAACAGATATACTGAATGCATTAACATGCATCAGTAAAATGTGATTTTTCATTCGTTAATGAGAAATTACAATATTTTTCTACGGAGAAGAAAAAAAATATTGTAGTTATACCAACACCACTTAAAGTAAAGTGGCCATGACATTTCCAAACTACAATTTGTTATGCAACCAGCTCACAAAATAGAAGAAGAGATAGATCAACGACTTCAAAATTAGGCTCTTCGAGGGGGAAACCTCCTTTACATTACCTAAATGAATAATTCTTAGATGATTCAAATGACAAAACCTCCTTTACATTACCTAAATGAATAATTCTTGGATGATTCAAATGACAAAACCTCCTTTCTATATATAGGAGTCTAAGAGGTCACAATATAATCAGAGCTGACATAATAATAATAATGTAAGGGCACAACAATAAAAATAAGGGCTACAATGACAATAATAATGGGGGAATACACTAGTATTATAGGGACCTAACATGCCCCTCTCCTTCAAAAAAGTGTTGTCCTCAATGCTTGAGTAGTTCTAGATGCTTCTGTATAAAATTCCCATCTTCCCATGTGGAATCTTCAGTGGGTAAGTTCTTCCACTTGATGAGATACTCTAAAATTAATCGATTCCATAGCTGTCGAGTTCTTGTTTCTGTGACTGCTTCAGGTTCCAATATGATTTTTCCTTCCTCGTCAAGTTCGGGCAATATTGTTTGAACTGGGAGTTTGTCACCTATAACATTTTTTAAGCATGAAACATGGAAAACTGGGTGCACTTGGGAATATGTAGGAAGCTCCAATTTGTATGCCATAGTACCAATCTTTTGCAACACCTTGTATAGACCATAATACTTTGGTGATAATTTATTATCTTTCTTATCTTGCTTGAGGTACATTTGTTTGTATGTTTGTAGTAGTAGAAATACCCAGTCACCTACATCAAAACTTTTTTCGCTGTGATGTTGATCTAACTTTTGTTACATTCTATTCTGTGCCAAAGTGAGGTTATCCTTTAAGATTTGAAGAACTGGTTGTTGATGCTCCTTGTGATCTTCCACTGCTTGAACCTTAGAATTTTATCTTAAAGATGATGTGATGGATGGTGGATGATATCCATAAAGTGCCATAAATGGGGTCATTTTTGCTTCAATATGGAAGGAAGTATAATACCACCATTCAACCAAAGAAACCACTTAACCCATTGTGTCTATTTATCAATTACAAAGCAACGAATATATCCTTCCAAACATTTGTTCACTATCACAGTTTTCCCATCAGATCGAGGATGATAAGATGAGCTATGAGCTAACTGAGTACCCAGACAAGAAAATAATTCCGTCCAAAAATTTCCAGTGAAAATGGGATCTCTATCGCTTACAATAATCTTTGGGTTTCCATGTAGCTTTTGTATTGTTTCCATAAATGCAGTAGAAATTGTGCTGGCTCTAAATGGATGAGATAATGCACAAAAGTATGCACACTTGGTAAGTCTATCAACTTCCACCAAGATGACACTCTTTCCTTCGGACTTGGGTAGACTTGTGATAAAATCCATTGAAACCTCCTCCCAACGTTGACTTGGAATGTATAAAGGTTGTAACAAGCCCAGGGTCTTAATTGTTTCAACTTTATTTTGTTGGCAAACCAAACATTCCACCACAAACTTTTGAATATCAGATTTAAGGCCATCCCAAAAAAAATCATTTTTAACCCTATGGTAAGTTTTAAAAAATCCTAAGTGCCCTCCTAACGGAGAGGTGTGAAATTCCAGAAGAATCTTTTGTTTGAGTTGGGAATTCTTACAGAGGTATAAGCAACCTTTGTACCATCACAAATCATTTTTCTAGCTAAATTTGTCAGATGTACTGGGATCTTGCTGCAACTTTTGAACGAGTGCCCACACTTCTTCGTCATTCTTCCATTCATCCCTTGCTTCGTTTATCCAATTTGGTTGAATAATAGAAATGTCACAAATTAATGCTTCCACATCCTCATCCTTTCTTGAGAATGCATCTACAACAACATTTTGCTTCCCTTTTTTATAGATGATTTCAAAGTCATAACCCAACATCTTTGTCGCCCATTTTTGTTGCTCTTCTGAAGATAATCTTTGAAATTCTAAAAAGCATATAAGACTATCATAATCTGTTTTTACCTTGAAGTTCCTTCCCATTAGGTAAGGTCGTCATTTCTTAAATGCATGTAGTATTGCCAACATTTCCTTCTCATAAATAGCTTTGTGTAAGTACTTTCCTTTGATTGGACGACTTTCAAAAGCAATGGGCCTTCCTTCTTGCATTAAAACAACACCAATTCCATTTCCTAAGGCAATACATTCCACAATAAAGGTTTTTGTGAAGTGTTGCGTACCTAATACTGGTGCTTGACACATTGCCTCTTTAAGATGTTCAGAGGCCATCATTGCTTCTAGAGTCCAAGAAAATGCATCTTTATTCAGTAATGTTGTTAGAGTGCTGCTATTCTCCCATAATTCTTAACAAACTTGCGATAATACCTTGTCAACCCGAGAAATCCTCACAAATCCTTTATGGATGTGAGAATTTTCCATTCCTTAATGGCTTTAATTTTGCTAGGGTCTACCTTAACACCTTCATGAGATACAATATAACCCAAATATTCCACCTCCTGTACTGCAAAGAAACATTTGGAGGTTTTTACATATAATTGTTTCTCCTCCAATAGTTTTAGCACCCTGTCAACATGTTGAGCATGATCCTTCTAAGACTTGTTGTAGATTAGTATATCATCAAAAAATACTAACACAAATTTTCTAAGGAAGGGTTTGAAAATGGAATTCATCAAACCTTGAAATGTAGAAGGTGCATTGGTAAGGCCAAAAGGCATTACCAAGAATTCATAATGACCCTCATGAGTTCTAAATGTTGTTTTCGGAATGTCTTTAGTCTTCATTCTGATTTGATGATATCCAAAACAAAGATCCAACTTGGTGAAGTAAATTGCTCCATGTAATTCATCCAATAATTCATCAATGACTGGAATGATAAAGTTATCTTTAATAGTGAACTTGTTTAGCTCCATATAATCTGGACACATGCGCCATGATCCATCCTTCTTGTGCACCAATACTATTGGAGTAGAGAAAGAACTTTGACTGGGTTGAATTATACCAACCTCTAGCATTTCTACAACCATACATTCAATTTCACTCTTTTGGGTATAGGGATATTTGTAAGGCTTGATGTTTGGAGGAACACTTCTTGGAATCAAAAGAATATCATGGTCGTGATCATGAATAGGTGGGAGGCCTTTGGGAGTCCCAAATACCTTGGAATGATTGTCAAAGACTTTTTGGAGATCTGGAGAAATAAATGATTTTGATGTGGGAACCTCTAGTGAACATAATTGTGCAATTATTCCCCGTTGTTCTTTCTTTAGAAGCTTTGTCATGCCATTAGAGTTGATTATCTTTCCCAGTTCCTCGACGATACCCCTTAATTCAACTTCCTTTCCTTCCCAAAAAAATTCAAGAAAAGTTCTTGAAAATTAAAGGCTATTATACCCAAAGATTGTAGCCATTGGACTCCTAGTACAACATCAACACCACCCATTGGAATGGAAAGAATTGGACTATTCAATACATATTCTCCCATGGATAACTTGATATTATGGCACTTTCCAGAGTAATTTATGGTTCCTCCATTTGTAACCATCACTTAACACTCTGGTGCTCGATATAGGAAGCAATTCAATTCCTTGGCTATCTTACAATGAATCAAATTATGGGTACTACCTAAATCAATCAACACTATTACCTTTTTCTTCTCGGTATGTCCTTCTATCTTGAGACTTTGAGGAGTGGTAATTCTCACCAATGCATTACAAGATATGGTTGGATTCATTTTTTCTTTCTCTAATGTTGGTTCCTAGTGTATATCCTCTCTTTTTTATGTTTCTTGTTCCTTTTCTTCCTCCTCTTCACAATCTTTGTAAAATAATTTCTTCTCGGCACACTCATGACCTTTAGTGTATTTTTTATCACAACTATAACAAATCCATTTTTCTCATTTTTCTTCCAATTGTTGTGGTGTCAACCTTGTAGGTTGTGGAAGGCTAAGGGAAGCAACACTTCCATATTTATAGTTGTGAGTGGTAGGCTTCCTTGTTGCCATAATTTTTCTTTCAATTTTTCTTGCCAACCTGAATGCCTTTTCCAATGGATTAGGTTCCCAAAGGTGAACCTCATATTGGATGTTATCCTTTAAATTCCCTTTGAATACATCAATCCTATGCTCCTCTTGAAAATCATTTACCCTTATATTCAATTTTTGGAAGTTCTCAATGTGCTCCACCATTGAACCCTTTTGTTTGAGATTTATCATCTGACTAAAGAAGGCATTGTTCTTTGTATCCTCATAATGTGCTATCATTTCCTTTGTAAAAATTGACCAAGTGACAATTTTTGATGAGAGAAAAGCCATCGATACCATACAAACTGATTGGGTTCAAAATATAAAGTTTCAATGCATACCTTTTGTGTGTTTTGCACATTATGGAGATCAAAATATTGCTCCATCTGTAGTATCCATGTTACAGGATCCTTGCCATCAAACTTCCTCATATCGATCTTTGGAACATGGTGGGTCTTTGATCCAATGTTAGAGTCTATGAAATCATGATTAACATTTCTTTTTTTCTCATCATGAGTGTCATCTAATACCTTTTCACCATAAGGAAGCATTTATTGTAGCAACCTTGTCAAAGCTTCCTTGAAACCTTCCATATCTTCTTTTAAACTATTCTTAAAATCTTCCATATTATCTTTCATGTCATCCATATTATATTTCATGTCATTATTTAGTTCTTCCATGTCTGATTTTAAGCTATTCTTCAAACCATCCATCTTAACTTCTATTTCATTTTTTGTTACTCTTTGTGAGAGAAAAAATTGTTGCACTTGGTCTCGTAATTGTGATATATCATGTTGCATTTCTTATTCTTCTTCATGCATCATAGTAGAAATTTTAGGTTGCTTACTAGGTTTTTCCATTTTCTTTCTTTGGGGCACCAATTAATGATTATTATGCTTCATTATGCCCTTTGAATCACTTCAAATTATTTTTTCAAACAAAACTTATGCAAATTTTAAATCAATACACACCTTTTTTTCTTCTCCTACTAGGATCTCGATATTGAATCTGTTGTATCTCTGTAATTGTGGATCTCCAAGGTTTGAAATTTTATCTTGTAGTATCCCATTGAGTCATCTTTCCAACCCCACAAGTCTAATGGATATTGGATTCTCCATGAAAAAGTTACACGCAATCTCCCACAATGACTTGATTATAGACTGGTTCATTAGAGTGAACTTGTACAAAGTTCCACTTGTCACTGTTTCGACCTTCAGACCTGAAAACTATAACCAATACACTACAATACATCCTCTTTCTGCCACTTGTTATAAAATTTGAATTTGATTCTCAGAGATAAATTTATGACGATTTTCCCAAGGTCGCCTATTTGAGATGGAATTCAGGAGCCTCCAAAAACCCTAACTTTTTTGGATAATATCTCTGACAATATAGTAGGACAAGATCTTAAATTCAGACACTATGTTCATCAATATTTCATCTCAAATGGGTTTTGTTTTTAGATTTTTAAGCTTCGTAGAAAAAATTTATAGCGAAAATTCCACGAGGACCTGTTTGAATCAGCAAAACTCTAGAATCCAAAGCTCTGATACCAAATGCTGTGCAACCAACTCACAAAAGTAGAAGAAGAGACAGATCAACGACTTCAAAATTAGCCTCTTTGAGGGGGAAACCTCCTTTACATTAAATGAACAATTATTCGATGATTCAAATGAAAAAACCTCCATTCTATATATAGGAGTCTAAGGGGTCACAAGATAATCAGAGCTGACATAACAATAATAATGTAAGGGCACAACAATAACAATAGTGGGCTTCTATTGGGCACAATAATAACAATATGGGGACAACATGGGCACAACAATAACAATAAGGGCTACAATGACAATAATAATGGGGGTATACACTAGTATTATAGGGACCTAACACAATTATAATAGAAAAGCAAAGAAATAGTGTGGATATTATATCTCTCAAGTCTAAAGCAACACTTCTGAGAGGGAGATGGAGTGGTAGGATCCTTCCTAAGGGTATAGATGAATTGTAGGGCCCATTAGAGTTAATAATAATGTATGTATGGTGACAAATTACTATAAGGTTGATTGCATCCACCATATTAGTTACTATTAAATAAGGTCCACTAAGTGGTTACTCTTAGATAAATGTAATGTGGATCATTAAGAAGGTCCATTAGGTAGTTAGCATTTGGTTATGATTAAGGCTTTCTAGCTATATATAAATAATGATAGATTCATATGAGCATGCATTAAATCTTAACTCAATGGGAGTTTGCCCCATTGAAGAGAGAAAAGAAGAAAAGTTGATCCTTCCATAAAAGAATCATCGTATAAAAGTGTTCCTACCTTGAGGTTTTCGAATATCATGAAGTAACATGGCATTTCTATTTTTTCTTAATATATTGTTTGAAATTCTAAATGTTTTTTTTTTTTTTTTTAACAGAAACGGTTAGTGGATATATTAGATACTTGGCCTTAATGCCAAAAATCGGATTACAAAAGGTGAGTCTAATTCCACAAGTACCGCACAACCATGCAAGGCCATGGCATTTATGCTTAGCTCACATCTCTTTTTGGCTGCTACTATGAGATCAATTTCAGAGATTTTTCCAAGTTTATGAATACATACGAACTAGTTTAACAAAAAGCAGTAAAACATGACAACTATCTAAATCAAGGAATTGGTTCCCATGTTCATGTTCGCCTCTGAGTAAGGCTCCAGCTGTAAGGAGGGATGCTTTATTGGCTTCAATGTCCGCCTCCTTATTATTAGCTCTCAACACATGGTAGAAATTCAAATTCTAGAAAGAGTCTCCAATGTCTGTTATTCTGAAGATCAGCCTTGCAAGCCTTAGATCCATTGGGTTAGAATGTGTCACCATAGCATTGATGATGACCTGAGAGTCCCTACATACATTAGCCTCCCTGATGTTCAACACTTTCAAAAACTTGAGCCCTTGGAAAAGAGCCAAAGCCTCAACTTGAATGCTAGAAGTAATGCCCAAATCCCAGGCAAAACTATGTATCCTTATGCCATCTGGATTCAATATGACGCCTCCTACGCCAACTCTTCTAGGATTGGCCTTTGTAGCCCCATAAAAAAAGAGAGAGTATCTCTGCTGTTTTGTATTCCAATCCTGGAATTCTTTTGCTGAAACTCTTATTTGCCAATCTATAGGGAGGGAGATACTATTTGCAATTTTTTGGAACTAAAGATCGAGAGAGGAGCCCCAATTTATATCTTGCTATCTAAGATTTAAATCGTCTTTATGGTCTCTTAGACACTCTTTTAGCTGGAATTTAATCTTAACTACCACAAGCTTGGCATCTTGTTCGTAGTTTCTGAAAATACTTTTATTTCGCTCAAGCCAAACCTGCCAACAAATTATTTTAGGAAGAGCAGACCAAGTAGCTCTGATAATTTTGTTTTTTGGGGGAGGTCCAAGATACCTTTATAGCCATTTAGAAAAAAGTTTGGGAATGGAGGAAGGCAATGCAAAGCTGGAACTCAAAGTTCCCAACAATTATGTCCAAATCTGCAAAGTGAAGGTGCGTTCAAGCATCAAATGAATAAAGTTTTCCTGATTTACCTTACAAAGGTTGCACCTTGAAGGACCGTGGAAACCATACTTTTGAAGATTTTCATTTGTCAAGATTTTAGAGTGACGTAGAAGCCAGTTGAAGAAGTCGATTTTAGGCAAGGATGGATAATGCCAAATCCCTTTCCATGGCTCAGGGTTCGTGGCCACGTGAGGGCACTCACACAGCTTGGCATAACCTTGAGAAACGATGTATCCACTAGCCAATGTACCCCATCCTTGTGAGTTTCGATTTCGATCCAGCAAAGGAGCCAATCCATGGAGTTTGGAAAGCAAGATCTCACGCTCCAAAGATAAATCTGGGGGTGTTTGAAGATTCTAACCAACCTAGCATGAATTTTTCCAAACTGAAATGTCCCACAGAGTACATCTTCCAGCCTCATTCATCGATCTGCGCAACACTTGAAGCGAACAACAGTCTCCCAGTGGTTCATTGTTCAATATTTTGTTTGTCCAAAGATTGATCCTTTTTCCATTACCGAGAACCCAGAAGGCATGATCGTTGATGAGAGAGAAGGCTCTGTTGCAAAGCTTCAAAAAGGGCGTATTTGGATGCGTCCTAGGGTGATCTAGGCAGCGAGAATGCTGGCCTTTGAAATATTTTTTCCAAAGAGCTAATTGCGCCCAGCCAGGATTAGGAGCAATAATTCTCCAGATTAATTTAGCTCCCATTGCAATATTATGGTAGCCAAGATTTTTGAAATTTAAGCCTCCTTCCAACAACAGTTTGGAGATGGATTCCCAACTAACTAGCAAAATCTTTTTCTCATTTTGTTTGCCCCCCTTCCAAAAAAATTTATGAATGGTCTCCTCCATTTTTCTGAGAATACCAGAGGGAGCAAGAAGGACAAAAAACTGAAATAAGGGAATAATGGAAAGAAAAAATTTAATGAGGATAGACTTACCAACAATGTTAAGCCAGGAAAAGCCCTAGGTAAGCAACTTGTTATTGTATTTCTCCAATTGGGGGAACCAATCTCTGTTGTAGGCTCTTTTGAGGAAAACCGGGAGGCCCAAGTACTTGAAAGAAGTCCAGTTTGGGGATGCAGTGAAACCAAAGGTTTTGGAAATGGAGTTAAGCAAGCTGTAAGTGGTGCTCCAACAATAGATATGACATTTGCCATTGTTTAGATTGCTTCCCAAAACCATGAAAAACTCGTCTAAAGCTCTTTTAAATCTGGAGGCTATAAGCACAGAAGCTGCTCCCAATAACAAGCTGTCATCCACAAAGAAGGCATGATTTATGTTTTTAACACCTCTTGCAATATAGAGTCCAGCGATATCCCAATTTTCCCTTTTTTTATCTAGGTAGAAACTGAGGACATAGGCTTGAAAATCAAACAGGAGAGGAGAGAGAGGGCACCCCTGCCTGAGCCCTCTCATGGCTTTGAAAAAATCAACAGCTTTGCCATTTACTAAAGGGGCAATCCAAGGCTCCGAGATGCAAGCCCGAATCCAGTTTATAAAATTCTCCCTAAATCCAAGCTTGTGTAAGACTTTCAGCAGAAAGCTATGCCTAACTCTATCGAAAGCATTTGCTAAATCAAGTTTGACAACCATACCTTTATCACTGTGACTCAGGCTTGAGTGGATTGCCTCTTGGACTAGAATGAAATTGTCCACAATCTGTCTACCTTGAATGAAGCCCCCTTGGCTTTCTAGTATGATTTTGGGGAGGATGGGCTTCAATCTATTAGCGATGACTTTGGTGATCAATTTGTAACCAATATTGCAGAGCGAAATTGGGTGAAACCTGTTAAAGGAGTTGGCCCCCTTCTCGTTGGGAATGAGAGCAAGAAAAGCAGAGTTCATGCTACCTCCAATTTTCTGGTAAACTTGGGATTTTAGAACCATTTTGTAGAGATATTTTTCCACAATAGGCTAACAAAGTTGGAGGAATCTGGCTGAGAATCCATCCAGCCCAGGGGCTTTATCTGGGTCCATGGAAAAAAGGGCATTCTTGACTTCTTTCTTGGTGGCTTTAGCTTCAAGGAGGAGATTCATTTCAATAGAAATCAAGGAGAGGACCACGTCAGTCATATCTGAATTTTGATCCAGATTTATATCTTCACTATACAAGCTTTTAAAATAAAGGGAGGCTACTTTTTGATGTTTGCATTATCCTTGCGAATGATAGAACCATCTTTGATTTCGGAAATGGAATTGGTACATTTCTTGGCCTGAGCTTGTTTGCGAAAGAAAGAAGAATTCCTTTCCCCTACTTTAGGCCAAAGACTATGAGACTTAAGTCTCCAGTATTCTTCCTTAGCTAGACAAGCCTTGTGATAGTTTTGCTGAAACAAGGCTTCTTTATCTAGAATCTATTTTGTTATGTCAGCTATTTCATCTTGTAGATGGTGAATTTCCAGAGCGCGTTGAATATTTTTTCTTTCGTTGGCTGGATTGGGCAAAGATTTGGCCCAACTTTTCAATGCCCTTTTCACTCTTCTGAGCTTCTCTTCCTAGACAAAAAAGGGGGAGCCTTTGACCGACTGCAACCAAATGCCCTTAACTAATTGCATGAAGTCCAATTCCTTAGCCTAGAGTAGGCTAAATTTGAAGGGAATAGGTCCAAGATCAAGCTGAAACACGAGTTCCAGCTTGATGGCTTTATGATCGGAAGTACTGCAAGGGAGAAAATGGACTCTAGCCTCTAATCCAAGAAGAAGAAAAGAGCTTTGAAGAAAGAATCTATCCAACCTGGCAGCTATGTGGCCAGGACCAATTCTTTTATTAGTCCAAGTGAACTTGCCTGACGTTGGCTTGATGTCCAGCAGGTCCCAATCCTACATAAGGTCCTCTGCCCATTCCCTAGCTAGATCACGAACAATGTTGCCTCCTCTCTTGTCTGCTAACACAAGAGTGAGGTTGAGGTCTCCGACAATCATGATATTCTCGAGATTAATTAGATTTGCTTGGTTTCTTAAGGAGTCTCAGTAGGCCTTTTTTCCCCTGGTGTTCACAGGAACGTACACGTTGAAGAGACTAAAAATCTGATTTGTGTATACATGCTGCAATTTTAAGAACAACCAATGAGAGTTGAGAGTCTCAGAAATGACTAAGAGTTACCGGAAGCCCCTCGAGCTAAGATTGCTTTTGCCTCACATTTATTCCAGAGTTTCTTACTTACCTGAAGGAAGGTGGATTCTTCTAGTTTGGTCTCCTGGATGAGAAGTATGTCTGGAGCTTCTGTTCTAATTAAACTTCTTATGGCTTCTTCTTTGATTCTACCCCCCATACCTCTACAGTTCCAAGAGACAATCTTCATCATTTTTATTTTTGGTTGGTTCCCTTGGAGCCTTGGGGCTGATTTCTTGCCATCTTAGGTTTTGTCACTAATAGCTTCTCAAGAGTTGGTTGGCTGCCTTGGAGCTTGTCTTTGAAAGTTTCCAGCTCTCTTTTTTCCCGATCTGCTTTGCGGCCTCTTGTGGATCTCCTTGTCGAGGCTTGGGATTCTCCTATTTCACCTTCTTCCTCAAAGCCTTCAAATTCTTGCTCAACTTCCTCGACTTCTACAGTGTTTCCTTTGGAACTCTCAGCAAGGCTTGCCCTCTTGGGAGAAGAGGGGGTACCTTTTGTGAGGGGGGTTGATTTTTGGATATCTGCTTCCTGTGTTTCCTCTATTTGTGAGCTTAGAGGGGCGAATTTATTTTATTTCTCCATTCTAGTAGGGGGTTGCTAAGAAGGGACTTGTTGAGGGCCTCTTTCGGTTGTACCAACATGTTTTTGGGTTTTCTTGGCCCGCTTGACCTGATTCCAACCTTATTCTTTACCCTTATCTGGATCATCATTGGTTGGGCATCCTCTGGCGAAGTGGCTGTAGACATGGCATTTTCAGCACTTGAAGGGCAAATGCTCATAGTCAAGCTTCTGTAAACGAGTCTAACTTCCTACTTTGATTTTGATGGCTTCCAGAAGTCCCTCCTCTAGATCTACTTCCACGCAGATTCGGGCACAGTCATATTGATCTTTGTTGTTTGCCCGGTCTATGAATTTCCCAAGGGCGTTGCCGATGTGTTTTAACGAGTCTCAATTCTGGCAATGCACTAGGAGATTTGGAAGCCTGACCCACACTGGAATAGTCGTAGGAATGTCAACTGCAGGGTCAAAATCCGACATCCATTTGTTGAGATAGAGGCCCTGGGGGCCCATGAAATAGGGGTCATTCTAGAAGATCAAATCCTTATCTTCCTTAGAGGTGAATTTGAAGAGGAAAACCCCTCTTCCTAAGAAATAAGATGTGACGCTATTCTTGATCAAAGGAGCCTAGTTCTTGTTGACCTAGTTCTCAGTGGACTTAGGAGAAGGCCATAGTCCGGTGAATTGACCGACAAGTGCCCGCTTAGCCAAGGACAAGGCGACTTTGATCAGAGTCTCTGGTGGCAGGGAGATTTCAGGAATATCTTCGAACCTCTTGATGAATTTGGCAGCTTCATTCTTTTTCTTTTGCGGCAAACCAACCAAGAGTCGAGAGAAGGCTTCGGTAGAAGAAGAAGGCGGAGGAGGGGGGCTGCTTGGGGCGAGCCTGGGACCTCCATGAATGCGAACTCCTTTTAGTGGCAAACGAACCACATAGCAGGCTCTCAACTGAAGAGCGCAGGAAAGCAAGCCCAGGGCCTCGGGGCTGCAGGGCAGGGGGACCTAGGGCGCAAGTGCCAAAGCACAGGCAGTGAACTAGGGTTTCACTACTAGGTCAAACCGCTCCGCCAGAAAAGTGCAACAATTTCATCTACACATACAAACCTAAATTAAATTCTAAATGTTAAGAATTACTATAGATTATTATTTTTTAATCTATGGAGAGAATGGATCTCATTAATATTTTGTTACATAAGATGTAAGGTCGCTTTGGTTTGAATATTTATCCATCCTAGTCATGTATTCAAGTCATGATTAGACAATGTTTTTAATAACATAAAAATATGCTTTTAATTTTCAAAAAATTTATTTAATTTGATATTAATCTCAACAAATAACCAAACTTATTAATGGAGATCCACAAGAGGATATACAAAAATATATTTTATGATATATCAAAAGGTTACTCCAAACTTGATGATACTTAGATATCATCAAGTAAAATGGCATTTCTATCTTTTTCTAAATATTGTTTGTGATCTAATTTTAAATGTTAAGAGTTATTATAGATTATTTTTCGTTTAGATAATTGTCTTCCAGTTCCATCACATAATTCAAAAAATTGCCAATATGTTTCAAACCATCTAGTGTAGTTCATCATCAAGATGAAATAGATAAACAACTTTTAATCTGGTGTGGATATAAAAAGAGAGAGAGAAAAAAGACAAAAAAGACCAATCGTTAAAAAAAAGTTAAGTAAGTCAAATTAATAAAATAATTAGCAATAAATAAAAATTAATAAGGGTCTAAATTAATAAAATAATTAGAAAAAATAAGGAGATTAAGAGATTAAGGGGTAAGTAGAGTAAATTAAGAATAAATATACGATATAATATTTGGATTAAAAAAATAAAGGTAAATAAATAATATAATAATCAGATTAAAAAATAAAAGCTAAAATTAAGATTAAAATATAATTTAAAAGAAATAATAAATAATAAAAAGCAAATAAAATATACTATATTATCTTTTGTATATATATATATATGAACCTCATGAAATTATTAAAGTAAAATAATAAAAAAATTAAATCATAAATATCTAATAAAATTAAATAATAAAACAATAAAAATTTATTATAAAAAACTCAATAAAAAATAATTGATAGGAATTTAATAAGAATGATAATAATAAATATATAATCTAAATATAAGGAATAATAATCAAGAATAAAAAGAAAGGTTAGAAAGATAAGGGATAATAATTATGAAGAAATATAAAAAATGGCAAAAGAAAGGAGTTAAGGGTAAAAAAGAGAATAAGAAAATAATTATTATAAATAATAATTTAAAAAGAATATTCATAATATAATAATAAATAAAAATTGTTAGGAATTATATGTAGAGAAATAATAAGAAAAAGAATAGAACAACCAAGAAATAAAAGGGAATAAAAGCAAGGGAACAAAAGAAAATAAAAGAAACAATGAGGCAAATTAAGAAGGATAGATTGAGGAAAGAGCAAGGATCACATTTCTATTGATTCTCTAGTTGTCATCTCTATTAAGGTTCTTGGTTGAATGCTTCTCAATCTTGATGGTTTCTCTAATATTTTTGTGATGATAATGGGAAATCTTAGCTAGGATGAAAGCATCCTCAATACAAATGTGATGCTTGGTTTTTGCAGAATGTTCAGCAAGAACCGAAGTTCTGGAGCGGCTTGATGTCAACAACATGCTCCTGGATTTGTTGTTTTGAAT
This sequence comes from Pinus taeda, assembly GCA_000404065.3. Classification (NCBI taxonomy): domain Eukaryota; kingdom Viridiplantae; phylum Streptophyta; class Pinopsida; order Pinales; family Pinaceae; genus Pinus; species Pinus taeda. Next base: position 241,056 of record APFE031239528.1, on the reverse strand, counting down.
ACCCTTGCTACTAGAGCCCTTAAGATTTCTGATGATGTTCATATCAATGATGAGAAAGTTCATCTTCTAGACATCTTCATGAATAATGGTTATCAAAAGTATTAGGACCTGAAAGTCTTCAAGAAAGATAAAAAAGTGGCTGAAGGTCCTAAATCTAAATATGATTCCATCAATTCCATAAATCCCATCAATCCGATTGCCACTGTCCATATTCCTTATATATAAGGAACCACAAACAAGTTAGCTCGTATTCTTAAGAAAAACAATATCTCTATGACCTTTAAGTCACTTACCACCAATTGGTCTTCTCTTAGGTCTTTCAAAGATAAGATTGGCCCCTCTAACTCTAAAGGGGTTTTGCATGATCTCATGTTCATGTGAGAAACCTTATATAGGTGAGACAGGTCATTCCATCAAGTGTAGAATCCAGGAGTATGTTTCTAACAATCAACACACCACATTTGAATTGAGAATGCTTGCGTCCTAAATAAAATTACTCATTGTCATCACATAAAGTTTAGAGAAGCCATCGAGATTGAGAAGTGCTCAACCAACAACCTTAATAAAGATGATGGTTAGAGAATCAATAGAAATTGGATCTATGCTCTTTCCTTGATTTATTTTTCTTTATTTATCTCCTTGTTTCTTTTTATTTTTTTTGTTGTTCCCTTATTTTTTATGCCCTTTTATTTCCTCATTGTTTTATTCATTTTCTTATTATTTCCCTTCCTATAATTTATAACTCCAATTTATATTTATTATTATATTACGGCTATTCCTTTTATTTATTTTATTTTATTTTTATTATTTATTTATAATAATTATTTCTATTTTCTTTACCCTTAATTCATTTCTCAAATATGATCCTTAATATTTATTTATAATTATTATCTCTTATATTCTTTTTTTTTTTTTATTATTATTCCTTATATTTAGATTTATATTTATTAGTATCGTTCTTATTAATTCCTATCAATTATTTTTATTTAGTGTTTTCTTAATAAATTCTTATTCTTTTATTATTTAATTTAATAATATATTTATTATATCTATCTATCTATATATATATATATATATTTCCGAAGAAAAAGCGAACTTTTTATTTAGGAAATAAAAAGTTACATTGTAAATGCTTGTGCATTTCAGATGCTGCTGATTGACTGCAAATGCAATCAAAAAGGGCGTCCTATCATCATTAAGGACCAACTGATCTAAAAAATAAAGACAGTTGAAAAACAAAAAAGAGCCAGCTGCTTAAGACTGTCCAGCCATACACCATAATGGCCCTTCCAAGAAAGGGCATCAATTAAACCATCACATAGACGGGCCTCCTCAAAAAAGGAAAACGACCCTTACAATTTTTTTTTAAGTTCTGAGGTGTCCGAAACTGCAGTTTTATACCGAAATTTCATAATAAGGTCTGTATAATAAGTATGACATAAATAAAAAAAGTGATAATGCTGTCCTTGAGCTCATGAATGAGGCGGCTGATCTGAAGTATGAATCTGTCCTTGGTTTTCTTCTATGATTTTCCAGCTGCCTAGATTCTGCTGCAAAGCATCTTTAGAAAGCTTATCTGTTGTATCACTTCTGTCCCTGTAAATATGATATAAAGAGAAACTATTAAAAGATGTTTTTAATACCATAATTTCTTCCAGCAAAGATTTCAGAATTTGGTTATTGCATAAACTTTTCCCATTGACCCAATTGATAACGTTTAAAGAGTCTCCAAATATCTGAATTGTGATGATGTTCCTTTGTATGAGCCAGCAGAGAAGTAACTTCAAAGCTGACATTTCTGCAAAGTTGTTTGTTCTTGTCCCTAGACCAACTGAGGCTTTGAGGGTATGGTTTGCATTTACATGGATAACTATTCCAGCTCCTGCCCTGTTGTTCTGTGAGGCACCGTCGAAAAAAGCCCAGGGAGTGTCCTCTTTTATGTGGACATCTTTGATTTGCCTTTGAGATTTATTCTCCACTGGTTCTGGGATACTTGAATAGATGGATACACTTTGTATTGCTGTGACAGCTGTCGGGGTTTCCTTATCCTGAAAAATACTCCTGTTTCTAGCAATCCATACCCCCCAACATAGAATGAGGGGAAGATTCCGCATATTCCCTTCGGGGTATTGTTGCCACCATTTTGCCCAAACCTCTGATAGATTTTGACCTCCCCATTCCACCCTTTTGTTCATCAACTTCTCTACCTCCCCCCATATATTTTTATTTATTCTATCTATATTATTATTATTTTTTAGTAAATATTTATCAGCTTATTTATTTATTTATTTTACTTTAATAATTTCACACACACACACACACACACACACACACACACACACAATTTTATTCTTTTTTCATTTTTTTTATTTCCTTGAAATTATACTTTAATATTAATTTTAGGCTTAGAATTTATTTTTAATCTGATTATTTTATTATTTATTTACCCCTATATTTCTTAATTTAAATGATATTTATTTACCCCTATTTTCCTTAATTTAAATGTTATAACGCATAGTTACTCCTAATTTACTCCACTTACCTCTTAACCTTCTTATTTTTTCTAATTACTTTATTAATTTGGACCCTTATTAATTCTTATTGATTGTTAATTATTTTATTTATTTGACTTATTTGACTTTCATTTTTGTCTTCTTTTCCTCTTACTCTTTTTATATCCATGTTAGATTAGAATCTCTTCATCTATTTTGGCTTGATGATAAACCACATTGGATGGTTCAAAACACGTTGACAATTTCTTTAATTATGTGATGGATCCGAAAGACAATTATCTAAATGTTTTTACTTACAAAAATCTCCATTCGGATATTTTTCATTTATGGAGAGAAAAAATATCATTAATATTTTGAAGATGCTACTTTGCATTGAATCTTATCTATCCTAGTTGTATATTCAAGCCATGATGTATAAAATGTTTTTAAGAAAATTGTAATTTAATTTGATATTAATCTCAACAAACAACCCGACTTTGTCCATGGTCATCCAAAAAAGGACATACAAAAAGAGAAATTGATTTCCTACATTTACTCCAAAATTATGGAAGTAAATACATTAAAACTTGGATTCTATTAGAAATCACAAGTGGATAAATGCATAATTAAGTAATAGGTCCAAGTAAAGAGTGGTGGTATTAAGAAACATGTGGCATTACATAACACAAGAACATCACTCATATAATCTATTCATATACCATTTATTTATGCACTTGATTTCATAATCAATCTCCTTAAAATAGGGTTGATATTGTCAACTTTAATTGATATGGTTTGGGTTGAGAATGAAATGAAAGAACACAATAATGCAAAGATAATACAAGGTTAATAATGAAGGAAAAGTATTATAACAGAAAATCAAATCATATTAATGAATTAAGTGGTGAAAAACATTGCAATATACATACAAGTACAAAATGCCTAGAATGATAGCAACTTATCTTTCAGGGGAGAATTAATGACTCCACTTTCTAAAAAAAAAAAAAACTCCTAGCAAGAGGTTAAAACTGCATTATATCACGATGTACAAAAACCTTAAGTGGAAAAAATAATATAATAAAAAATAAAAGCCAAGGAACCATACGAGTCTAAAATCCAAACACCAAAAATCATAACCCTAGGAGCTAAGGTAGAAAAAGGAATTCAAGCCTTAGAAGCCCTAGCTTGTACATCAACTTCCCAAGGTCATAACTTTCCCATACAAACCCCATTTACAACACTCTTTAGATTATTATAAATATGTGGATGAACTTCAAAAGATGGAAAGCTTCAACTAGGGAAAGCTAAATATCTTATGCTTGGTATATAATCATCCCAAAAAAATTGTTTTTAATTCACAAAAAATGTGTTGGAAGTCTAACCCAAAAATTGTTGTTAATCTAACAAGGTTCGGGATTTTTTTAGATCATGGAAATTCTATGATTGCCTCGATATCTTGAATGGACACTGAGATCAATCATTCTCTTTTAGGAAGTAATGGTCCCCATTGCATCAAGTTCTTATGTTATATGAGGAAACTTCCATTGAATTTGGCTCTTGGTAAACCACTTTCCCTAGTGAAGAAGACACATTACTTTGACAATTCAATGTAGTTGAAATTTATGTTAATGATTATCTTCATATAGGTGTCCATGATTTGGGCCAATGGTTCCCACTCATGGTAGTCAAGGTTGATCTCTAAAGAGGCCACAAAGTTCTCCATCATCTTTTATGTGTCCAACATTTGTAGAAAGAATGGCCAAAGCAACTTAAAATTAAAGATAGGATGTAATCTAAGAAAGGGTGGAAGATTCAAATCAAAAGAATTATCACCATAAGATTGGTGATTGTGTAAGGTTTTATGGTCGAAATAATCCAAATAACATAAAATATAAATAACTAAGGTCCATTCTAGAGAATGATCAAACGTGAATAAAAATAATGCCACTTCGATGGGGAATGTCCTTCACATGCTATGTTTAAAATAAATCTTGATGATCCCTAAAAAAAGATCTCCTTGGTATATATAGGCAAAGGGTAACAATAATAAATAATGAGACAAAAAATAATGTCAACAATAATATAAGAATGGTAATGTAATGGCACAAGACCTAGGGGATTAACATGCGCCACCCTTTCAAATAAGTATTGCCCTCAATGCTTGACTAGTTATCAATGTTGTTGAAAATATAACTAGTTTCAATCCTCATAATTATTGTTGTACTCATTTCAATATGTATCCTATGTAACAAACAAGAAAAGAAAAGAAAAAATTATGATTATTAAAGCATGGGTTTAATGCCCTTTATTGACGGTATTCTAGGTAAAAGCACGTTCTTCATGCTTCTAGGGATTGTTAGGTCTTATGATTTATTATCATGAGTCAAAGAAGTCAACATCATGTTTAAAAGACATTTCCAGGAAAAATGTATTTATAAAAAAATTATTTTTTATCCTAGAAAGTCTTAGAATTCCTGAAGTACAAGTCGGCCTTGGAAACATCAAGTCAGCCTAAAGAAGGGAATTTGAACCCTTGTGAAGGATATATAAGGGAACAAATCGACCTCATTTATCATTCATTCAAACAAAGACAAATTCAATCATCACATCTGAAGTTTCTAGTGAACTTTACAAAATAGGCCGAAAGTACAAAATTAGGTTGAAGGTACATGACAGGTCAAAAGTACACAATTAATCCAAAGGTGTAGAACAGACTGAAAGTACAGATTTGAGTCGAAGGAGCAGACCAGGCCAAAGGTCAAGAACTAAGTTGAAGGTGCAAAATAGGTCAAAGGTATAGAACTGAGTCAAAGGTGTAGAACAGGCCAAAGGTACATAACTGAGGTAACACACTAAACGTGAAAAATAGGATGAAGGTGCAGAACTGAGGTAATAGATTGAAGGATCAAAGCAGATGTGTGAGTTGCAGGGTTGAGGCTAGCAGGTTGAAATTGCAGATTGTAGCTGGTTGGTGCAGGGTCAAGAAAGGACTCTTGGAAGGGTTAACTTGGTAGATGGAGAAGGACTTGGCCTAGGGTTGAGTCTTTGTATCTTATTTGAAGTAGATTCTAAGAAGAGACGAGTTTTTTTTTTTATTTTTCCCCTTAGAGGGGTTTTGCCCTAGCTTAGAGCCTAATTTTTGTGTCCTCTTTTGTTGTTGTTTCGTTCTTGATATATCTTTGATGAAAATATATAACTAAAGAACTGAAGAAGATTAACTAAAGGTCACAAGAAAATATTAAGGTTAATGAAAATAAGATTTAATAATTTCCACTTTACATTTTCCAACATGGTAGCAAAGCTAAGGTGAACAAGGAAGGCATTTGAAAGGACACTGGAAGGATCTTCTTGTCAAGGGGAAAGAAAAAGGAAACTCTCAAAACATGAAGAAGAATACTACAAGGAAGATTATATCTTGAAGGGAACTAGTTGAAGACTCATTAGCAGACCTCCTTGAAGAAAGCATCGAGGAATATTGTTATCACTCCTCACTCTTGGAAGATTTTGTTAGATGAATCCTAGGAAACATATTCCAAGGAAGTCTCTTTGAAGATCTTGAAGTCATCATGAAGATTGAAGACATCATCAAGTCTCAAGTAAGTATCATATTATTACATCATTTATGAATCTTCAAGTCATATGGGTTCTTTCTACATGGAGAGAAATAATCTCATTGGAGAATCAAACTATCTAGCATGGAAGAAAAGAATTGACTTGATACTCACAAAACAAGAAGTAATGGAATATTTTAATGGGAAAATCACTAAACTGAACAAAAAAAATACACAAGAACTAAAAAAGTACAAGGAAGGGGGAGTAAGGGATCAAAGGATCATAGTTGAATCAATTAAGGATTCTCTTGTTCCTTTTGTTGCAAACTTGAATACTTCCAAGACTATGTATGACAAGCTAGTGAATTTTTACTATGTAAGTACAACATGACAGAAGATGTCTTTGCAGAATAAGTTATATAGAACGAAGAAATCAGAGGATGAGGATGTGGCATCCTTTGTCATGAGAATCTCTCAGCTAAGAGACCATTTTCAAGGACTTGGGGAACCAATTACTGATTCATAAGTAACCATCTGTGTACGAAATGCATTTCCACTAGAATGGAGCAACTTTGCAACAAGCATCTACTCCAAGAAGGATTTAACTCTCTTTGATGATTTGTGGGCTCAATGAATATTGGAAGAATCAAGAATAAAAGTAAAAGATGATATTGGATCAAATGAGCAATCTCAAGACTTTCTAACATGAGTCAAGAAGTTGAATAAGGGAAATTTTGGTAAGCTCGAGAAGAAAGACATGTCAAAGGTTCAATGCTTCAAGTGCAATGAGTTTGGACAGTGGACCATTTAAGAGGGATTGTCCAAACCAACAAAACAACAAGAGAAAAGAAAGGAGTGAAGCTCATGTAACTGAAGCAGTGGGAAAACCTGAGAAGAAGGAAGAAATGAAGGATATTTACTACTAAAGAAGGTTCACTGATTGTCAGGTTCTTTATGAAGATTAATATTTCATTTAGGATAGTATGTTGTGCAAAATCATCATAGAAAGAAAGCATATTATAGTAGCATATTTGGAATTTAATTGATTAATTTTCTTTATAGAAATCATCTAGATAGATTGATAGACCATATTTCATAATGTTGTCATATTTGCCTAAATGGATCATCATGATCTTGAAAGGACCATCATTGTAAAAGGTCCTTGAGAAAGGTGTCATGACACGGGTATATACATTCCATGTAATGTGGAATCAATACTGGTAAAGGGATGAAGGAATGCAATCAGGTCAAGTTGTAGGATTATTTTTGGGAATAAAGCTAGATGGTTGGATGAAAGCATAGGAATGCATGTTAAAAGAAAACTTTGGATAAGCTATTATATATATATATTATATATATATATATATATATATATATATATATATATATAATATATTATATATCTTATCCAAATATACATATACATATAATATACATATAATATGTATATTTTGGATAAGCTATATTATATATATAATATATATATATATATATATATATAATATATATATATATTATATATGTATATTTGGGATAAGCTATTATATATATATATTATATATATTTATATATATATATATATATATATATATGTATATTTGGATAAGCTATATATATATATAGCTTATCCAAATATACATATACATATACATATACATATGTATATGTATACATATGTATATTTGGATAAGATATATATATATATATATATATATATATAATATATATATATATATATAATCTTGTGAAAATAAAGTTATTTATAAAATTATGCTTAAATATTTATGATGCTGGAAAAGAATAGATTTTGACTTACTTTAGGATGTAAAAGAGGTTAAGACTTTCTCTAGAATAGGTAAGATAATAATTAACATCTAGTATAATCTCCGGAAAAGAAAAAGTTGTAACTTGGTAATCAAGTTCGATCCTTGGGAACTTTGATGCATGGAGGAAGGTTCAAATGGAGATGGCCAGTGAGGATGTTTATGGAATGAGAAGGTCAACATGGTAAGGTAATTTTATTCAATTTATGATTTGGTTATCTGATTAACATACTATTTTTTGACCTAGAAAATATGTTGCAAGAATTCATGATGATAGTTGAGGCAAGTTCAACTGTATGGATGGAAAGTATTAAGGAAAGCTCAATACTTGGTACTTGGAAACTATGAGGTCAAGAAAATTTCATCTTGGAAATAGAAGGTAGCAGTACAAGAAGATAACCTGAAGGTCAAAGGAGATTACTTTCATGAGGAAGCTATGATCCACTTGAAGATTGAAAAGGCTCAATACAAAGCCTTTATCTATGATGTTGAAGATGGAAGTGATAAGAAAGAAATATGACCCAGATCTTGTCACAAGAATGAAGAGTGGAGATGGATCCATGATACCTCGAAAGAAAGCAAGTAACACAAAAGAAAGAGAGAGCCATGTAGCTATGAAGATCAAGTAGTTGGCACTCTCATGAAGATAAGTTGTAAATATTGTGGTGTTGACTTCCCAAATAGAAATGAAGTCGAGAATATATTCTAGTTTTGAGAGGGAGCAAAGGAGTCTCCTTGAATAAGGAGTACGGTTATATTCTCAAGATTAAGGGAGAATAGGGATGTTCTCTCAGTTTGAGAGGGAGTGATGTTAGGCATCACATGGAAATCTCTTCTTCATGTGTCATGCACTTGACCAAGACTAATAGCCATAAGTCCAAGTGAAGATCATGAAGAGAGAATGGTAGAGGATTGGATAAGCATATGTGGTTTCCTTGAGGATATAATATCCAAGAAAGGAAAGTTATTGACACTCATTGAGAATGGGACAAGAATTCAAGAGAAGAGTGGTCAAAGAGGACTGGTATTCTTTGAGGACTCATGTATGGATATCCAAGATAATAATAGTCTTAAAAGGACATACCTCGTGGAAAATTGTATGGGGTATGTGCCTTGTAGAGGTAGTGTTGTACCACACGTAAAGCATCCCAACATAATGCTCTTAATTAAAGAATATCATGTCTAGTTAGGCCTCAAAGACAATGTTGGTTATGATTATGATGCTTACCGTATGGCTTATCAATCTGACTCTTCTTGTGAGAACTCCTTAGTTTGAGATATAATGTTGTACTGGTTGTACAATTATGAATGCCTCCCTAGTTAAGAGGGATTGTTGAACTATTTCCGATCTTCATAACTGTTGTTGTACTCATTACAATATGTATCCTATGTAACAAACAAGAAAAGAAAAGAAAAAGTTATTATTATTCAAGTATTGGTTTCATGCTCTTTATTGATGGTATTTTAGGTAAAAGCATGTTCTTCATGATTCTAGGGTTTGTTAGGCCTTAGGATTTATTGTCATGAGTAAAAGGAGTCAACATCTTGTTTATAAGACCCTTCCGAGAAAAATGTATTTATAAAAGGAATGATTTTTTAGTCTAGAAAGTACTGGAATCTCCTAAAGTACAAGTCAACCCTAGAAACATCAAGTTGGCCTAAAGGAGGGAATTCGACCCCTTGAGAAGGCTATATAAAGGAGAAGTTTGACCTCACTTAGAATTTTTTAAACAAAGACAAATTCGATCATCACATTTGAAGTTTCTAGTGAAGGTACAAAATAGGCCAAAAGTACAAAACTGAGTTGAAGGTACAAAATAGGCAGAAAGCATATAACTGAGCTGAAGGTGCAGAATAGGACAAAAGTACAAGCCAAAGGTATAGAATAGGACAAAGGTATAGAACTAAGCTGAAGGTGAAGAACAAGACTGAGTCGATGTGAAGAACAAGACAAAGGTACATAACTGAGGTAACAGGTCAAAGGTGTAGAACATGCCAAAGGTGCAAAACTGAGGTAATGGACCAAAGGGTCAAAGTAGATGTGTGAGTTGCAGGGTTGAGGATGACAAGTCGAAGTTGTAGGTTGTATTTGGTTAGTGCAATTTCAAGGAAGGACTCTTGGAAGGGTTGAATTGGTACATGGAGAATGACTTGGTCAAAGGTTAGGTCTTTATATCTCAATTTAAGAAAATTCTAAGAAGTGTTTTTCCAGGTTTTCCCCTTGGAGGGATTTTTCCTTGTTTGAGAGCCTAATCTTTGTGTCCTCTTTTGTTGTTGTTTCATTCTTGATATTTCTTTCATGAAAATATATAACTACAGAACTAAAGAATATTAACTAAACGTCACAAGAAAATATTAAGGTTAAGGAAAATAAGATTTAGTAGCTACCACTTTGCATTTTCCAACATATGTGTCTATATGGAGAAATCGACCTTCCAAATTACATCTTCTATCAGTCATTTCTTCCAATAGACGAGGAATTCCATAATTTCTCTTGGTTCATTCTTCCATTTGGAAAGTTCTTTCACTTTTGTTGCTCCTAGAAAAATAGTCTTATTTCTCCCATGATAATGGTCATTTTCTTCTTCTTTTTAAATTGTTAATTTTTTCTATTTTACCTTAAGAATTTTGTTTTTAATTTTAGTTTTTTAAACACTTTTTAGTTTTCCTTTATAATAATAAAAATTAGAAATTAAAGAAAAAAATCCTAGGAAGTATGTTTTTTAAGAATGGACGGTTCATTAAGGAATCATGTTATATTATTTTGTTTCCTCTTTTATAGGTTTTTTTTACTTTTTGTTCTTTTCAAACATAGATAGTAAATTTTCTTTTTTGGTTTTTCTTTTTAAATAAAAATTTTAAGATTTTGTTTTGACTAGTTTATAGAGAGAGAACATGTTTTTCATATTACATCATATATTTTAGAGAGAGAGAGAGAGAGAGAGAGAGAGCTTAGTATTACATCATAAATGTGTGTGTGTGTGTGAGAGAGAGAGAGAGAGAGAGAGAGATTAGTATTACATCATAAATTAGTTATTGAGAGAGAGAGAGAGAGAGCTTAGCATTACATCATAAATTAGTTAGAGAGAGAGAGAGAGAGATTAGTATTACATCATAAATTAGTTATTGAGAGAGAGAGAGAGAGCTTAGTATTACATCATAAATTAGTTAGAGAGAGAGAGAGAGAGAGAGAGAGAGCTTAGTATTACATCATAAATTAGTTAATAATACATAATTAAATAGAAATTTAAATTTTGAAAAGAAAATGACAATTAATAATATTTAAATTGATAAATTACAAGTCTTTTTCATAAAAAATTAAAAAATTTAATTAAAAAAAATTGTTTAAAAAAATAAAACATTTTAGAAAAAAATACAAATAAAACATTTAGACAAAAATAAAAACAATTGAAGGAACAACATTTAAAAAAAAAATTGAGATGGGGGTGGACATTCTGCATAAAACCAACTCTAATGGGAGGGTGGTAGTAATGTTGCCTCTCGGAGCCTTAAAAATGTTGGACATGGTAGCCACCTGCGCTCTTGTGTAAAATGAAATGTGGTTTTGTGATACCTCTACTCTTGCGTGTCAAGGAGATTTTATAGATAAGCATACTTATGGTGAGGTTATTTAAAAAATGGGAATAACAATCGACCAAGTTAGAAATTGTTGATATGTCTAGATACAAGAAGAATAATTGGCAAAGCCCTGCTCGAATGACCTATATACTCCTTTCTCTAGCATGGGATTTTTTTGGGTAAGGAAGGTCCAAGTCACCTCTCTTGTAACTCGCAACAAATCTCGGGCAACCTACCACAATGGTAAATTTTCAGAGTCACCGTTTTCTCTATCGTGAATTTTATGTTTCACCTACTTGATCGTGGTCTGGAGGTTCATTTCTTTCTAGAGATTTGTTTGTGGGAATCCCCCCTCTTTTCCCCTTCTCAGTAAGGCTCGCCACATTCTTCTTTGAGGGTGATTTCTTAGAAATTTCTTTGAGGGGGGGGGGGGAGTTCATCTTATTCTCAATCATCATTTAATGGTTTTATGTAGCCTAAGTTCTATTCCTAGGGGTAGGTTTTCCTTATCTTTGGTTCGTATATCATGCCTAAGCCTCATATAGAACCTCTTATCAAGCTCTGGAATATAGGGAATTGTTAGAACAAGATCAGTGCCATTGAATGGTATTAATTAGTTGTAGCATCAAGGAGAAAGTTTGAATCGCTCCGAGGTGGTGGGACTCCTTCCTAGCTATTTATGTCATCTAAGCACCATTCCAAGATATAGAATGAGGCATAGAAGAGGAATTGGTAGTCAAGGAGCAGAGGGGACCTCCAGATCCATGGAGGCAGACTCTCATGCAGTTGCTCAAGACAAGCAAGCAACAAGTAGCTTTCACTCGAGTGCTCCCTCCTATATCAGGGCATAAATTCACTTTGTTAAAGAAGAAATTATGCAAGAGAATCGTTCAATCTCTTATTCAAAATTCAATGCAGTCACTATGGGTTGGATAATAGATGTGGGTACAGGAGGAAGAAGAAATCAATATCTACAGGAAATTCATCTTTATTGGCACACCAAGACCCTAATTGGAAAAGTAATGCAAGATAGAAGCAAGGATCATTCTCATATGGCTTCTATGCTCGATAGAATCCTTCAATAAGTCAAGCACTTGTAGACCCACAACATGAGCATGATATGTCATTTAGCTCACTTGTAAGCACTTAACTGTAAAAGGTCTCATAATATTGCAGCCCCAAACACTAGTACTACTCACATCAAGGTGGCCAATTCCTCTGGATGATGTTAGTTCTTTCAATGATGCTTTATTTACATTTAGATTAGTTTATGAAATGATGCATGATTGATGGTATCTGTCAACAATTATAGACTGTTGAATATGCATAATTTTTGGACTGTCTCGATTTTGGGGGATCATCTACTAAATGTGTTGCCATTGATGTTAGGTACAAGGGAAGTTTGTTGAGAATTAATGATGCTAGTTTTTTCAATTTTCCATAAGGTGTACATCAAGTAAGGCTTCTACATCATCAACAACTACTTAGTCTAGCTAAACCAAACATGTAGAGAAGTAAAATTCATTATTTCATCCATATAGGAGGTGGAGCACCCTGAGGTTTACATAACTACATGCACTACTCATGCTACCCAGCCTTCTACTCATAATTCCAATTTAGAAGCTACTACTACTCCTCCTACATAGCCTACCTCAGGAGCTCTAATCAACCTAATCATTCATAGCCAGTACACCCTGTCGATAAGCCTCTGGCATAGATTATATAACCATACTCCATTTTCATATACATATCTTTCCTAAAGGCCAACATATCAGTTATGGGCCTGTTGTAACTATACCCATCACTTTGAGATTTTTTTAATATAGTTATGTAGAAGCCCCCTATAACATGTGCATCTATATCATTGCTCTTAGATCCACCCTATGATCTGAAAATAGATAATATGTTTCATAGTCCTCCTCCTCTTCTTAAGAGGACCAATACATTATCGGTGGTACTCAAAAGGTGTAAACATTTCATCTTTGACATTGGGTTTCCTACCTATAGATAGTTACTTAATTGCTACACATGATCTTGCACTATACATCAAGGCTACTATGGGCCCCTGCTATGTAAAAAACATCCTAGTAAACTATGGCTCTAGGTTAATGTAATTTTGCATGATGTCCTCCTCACCTTCCTACCATAAGGTGAGTCGTTCCTCCTTAATATGCACTACACTAATGATGATATCTCGGCTACCCATAGTACATTCCATGTCTATGACTCACGTGAGATCGTTTCCTTAGGCATTGTGAAGATCCCAATCATTAGGGGACCCATTACTTTGGTTAGATATTGTTTTATCATCGATATATCCCTAACCTATATTCTATTACTCGGTCACCTATGGCTACACTGCATGTGAGCTATTCCATGTGCACTCTTCTATTACATTGTGTTCTTATACAAGGGTTAGAAATGGGCTACCCTAGTGACCCTGATCCACTTGTGTATTACACTGTTAAGCCACCCACTATTGAGCATGATGACCATAAGATTCTTGCCTCACTTATAGAACGTAGAGTTGAGACCATATAACATACCAAGACTCCATCCTTATCCATTGAGTATTACAAAATGTACAACATGATAACTCTAATACCTAGTTTATAGCATTGATTGAGTAGAACAATACACCCTTACATATTATGGCAGTTCCTAGTCAAGTTCAATCAAAATTTGAGGACTTGAAGTTTTTTACAGATAAGTTACCATTTCTATATGGCCTTGAGCACCAGTTGCATGGTCCCATGATAGAGATTGAACTAGCACTCAACCTCTCTTTTGATCTAGTGAGCCTTGGTGATTTTTGCACTTGAGATTCTAACACCATGTGAGCCAACACAATTACATTCAACCACTTGTTATCCCATTTATGTAGAATAGGTAATCCATCCTGGTCATATTGTTGCAATTGATCTAGTGACTCTTGAGCCTAACCATGACCATAAACACTTGCCTTACCCCTTAGGATCTTAACTCAAGATCGTATAGTGTCATTTATTATTGAGTGTAGGTTGTAGATTGACTGACTTGAAGTCATGAATGTAGACCAATTGGATAGTTTATCTTGGCATAAATTTTTCCCATATTTATCTTGATCAGAATAACATGAAATTTTTATGGTTAGATAGTCCTTTCAAACATATTTCCAACAATATATGATACTTGGTCAAATTTCCAAGGAGTATGAAGAAAATTCATTTTGAAGTGAAGGCAGTTTTAGCACGAAGAGACAACTTGAACGCATCTGAGAATATAAACTCATCCGGGGTGCACTCAATAGTTGTGTAGTTAGAACAGGTGGATGTTGGATTATCTACATTTATCTAGGCTTCAAGTTATTCCTGTATCTGGGGCCTGGGCACCCAGAGGTTCTTAAGAAAAACACTTAAGAAAAAGGTCGAATACAAAATCTCTCAAGAGAGTAGTCCCTAGATAGGTGGCATAATGAAGTGGTATTACAGGTGGTAGGTTGACTATATGTCAACCTAATGACAGGACACATGACATTATGAAGCGATAGCTAGATGACATGGCATGGAAGCTGAAGGTAGTGACATGTGGCACCTATTTTGGACATTTTTGGGTGGCCAATTGGACAAATGGCAGTTGACACATGGCACGTGGCATGTGGTAGGTATTTACATGTGGAAATAGAAGGAAACACCACATGGCATGTTTGGCTAAGATTGCTAGATGACGTGGTAACTTATGTGGAAATCTCAGGATTTGTGTGAAGGACGTGGTTTGGAAAATGTTTTCCAATGTATTTTGATTTGGCCAATGTGGCGTTAAACCATGAAACTTTGTGATTAAAATAAAAAAATGATTAAATATAGTGGGGCCCTTACTTAGTTATTCAGATATCTGGGAATGTACATATTCATTTGAGAATCTAAGGGTGCACCAAGGAAATGGTCCAGATCCGGATTCAAGTGAAGGCGTTCAATTCAAAGTTTTAAATCATCATGTTACATCTTGGAGTCATATAGGCATTCAAAAAACTAGGGGTATAAGTAGTGTTCCAACTAGCTAAAGGGTCAAATTCAGATATATGTGAATCTAAGGGGTAAATTCAAGGTTCTTCTGGTTGTGGTTATGTTGTTGAATTTATCTGAACATTTGGTAATTTGGGGGTTGAATGGACTGTAGACTTTTGAATTTGTCAGATGTCAGATTTCCTGGATTTAGGCCTCATCATCATTATCGAGGCAAAATGTGGGTCCCATTCAAAAGCTAATTTTTATGTCATATCAAGGTTCCATAAAGAGTGGAGAAGATATCTAGAAATCCAGGATTTGGGTGTTATGAAGTATGATTGTTATCAAAACACTTAGATGTTGAATATGTTAGAGAAGGCACTTGAAGGCATGGTTCCAAACCTAGGTCATGAAGAGCCAAGGGCTCAACACTTGGTGTTGAAGAAAAGCTAAGAGGGAAATCCTGGATCCACCCATTTTAAAGTGTAGCTACAAAGAAGACACCCAGGTGCTATATACCATATTTAAAGGATTAACACCTGGTCTAGCATGTGGTTATATGAGGAAAGTGTGAAAACAAAGGGAGCTTAAGAGCTCCAATGCCATTGATGAATTTAGAGGTTGATAAGGTGTGAGGTTGATAGGGCATGATGCGTTGCTATAATCAAGTGAGAAATTCCATAGCTAAAAACCTTGAACCAATACCCATGGTAAAGGTTGTTGCGTTAATGAATGTAAAGGGTTGATGAAATGTTGATTATTGACATGGTCAAGGAACTAAATATGTGGTTGTAAATACCATGGATTGATGCCCATGGTAAATAAAGGGCCAAAACCATAAAAGAAGAAGAGAACAACATAATAAGAGTGGCCATCATGAAAAATGAGTGCATGTAACCCATGTGAACTCATGAATGAGATGAGTTAGAAATGTAGAAGGTGAGGAAGTTATGTTGTTGTGTGAAAGAATGTAACTAAGCATAATTTAAAACCTGAGAGATGAGAGTGTTGTGAATATAAGAGTTGGATTGTTCAGGAGGTGAGTAGATAAATAGATAAAGATCTAAAGATGTTGTGTGTGTGTAAGAGAGAAAAATTCATATCTAAATGTTGTGGTCAAATCTGGGCCAGAAGAAGAAATGCATAGTAAAGTGTGGTGGTTGAGTAGGCTAGTCAAATGCTAAGACCATATCATCTCTCACTACAAAACACAAATGTGAAAAGTAATGTTGAAATCACATATGCACATAAGAGAAGCAAAGAAAACTAGAACAAATCTGAAAGTTATGATAAGATCTGGGTTAGAAGAAGAGATGAAGAGTAGAGAATGAGTCTGCATATGTGATCAAGTTGGAATCTGAAGTGTTGGTGTTTTAAATATATCTAAGTTACAATTGAATATCTTTATGAGTGAGAGTTGAAGTGTGACCATTGCAATATTAAGTTGGAGCATAGATCAAACAATTATGAATGTTTAAAGTGAAATATCATATTCAAACTTAGATCCATATGCTTTCTTTCACTTTAAACATTTAGATTTATTTGATCTCTGCTCCAACTTAATCTTGTACTGGTCACACTTCTTCAACTCTCAATCAATTAGATGTTCAACTGTAGCTCAGATATACTGAGAACACTAACACTTTAGGTTCCAACTCGATCACATCTTCAGACTCCATCTCTGCTCTGCATCTCTTCTTCTGGCCCAAATCTTATCACACCTTTCAGATTTGTTCTAGTCTGCTTTGATTCTCTTATGTATAGATCTTATCTTAGCAGTCATTGTCACATTTGATGTTTTTCATTCAGATCCGCTCTGGTCTTAGCATTTGAATAGCCTACTCAGCCACCACAATTTACTTTACATTTCTTCTTATGGCCCAAATCTAATCACAACATTCAGATCTGCATTTTTCTCTCTTACACACACAACATATTCAAATATTGACCTATTTCTCTACTCACCTCCTGCACAATCCAACTCTTATATGCTCAACACTCCCATCTCTCAAGTTTTAATGCTTAGTTACAAATTTTCACACAAAAACACAACATCCACACCTTCTACATTACTAAATCAGTTATTTCATGCGTTTAAAAGGGTTACATGTGTTCATTTCTCATGATGATCGCTCTCCTCACAATTTTCTCTTCTTATTTTATGTTTTTGGCCCTTTATTTACTATGGACATCGATCCATGGTATTTACACCTATAGATTTTATTCCTTGACCAGATCAATAATCAACATTTCATCAATCCTCTGTGTTCATTAATGCAACATCCTTTACCATGGGTATTGGTCCAATAGTTTTACCCATATAAATTCTCACTTAATTATATATTCACATCACGTCCTATCAACCTCATGCCCTATAAACCTCAACATGCATCAATGGAATTATAGTGCTTAAGCTTATTTTCTTTTGGCACTTTCCTCATATAACCACATGGTAAATTGCGGGTTAATCCTTTAAATCTAGTATCTGGCATCTGAGTGTTTTCTTTGTATCTACACTTCATAATGGGTTGATCATGAATGTCCCTCTTAGCTTTTCTTTAGCACCAAGTGTTGAACCATTGTCTTCATGACTTGGGGTTGGAACCGTGGCTTTAATTACCTTCTCTAACATATTTGATGTTTGGGTGTTTTGATAACATTCAAACTTAACGCCTAGATCATGCATTCCCATATATCTTTTCCATGCTTAATGGAACATTAATGTGACAAAAATCTGACTATTTGCATGGGACCAAATTTTGCCTTAATAATGGCATTGAGCCCTAAATATGAGAAATCCAACATCTAAACCTTTCGAAAGTTTGTGACCCATTCAACCCCCAAATCACTAGATGTCCGAATAAATTTTGCAACAGAAATCTAACCAACAAAACTGTGACTTTACCCCTTAGCTTCCTTTATATCCAGATCCATCCTATTAGCTAGTGGGATCACTATGTATACACTTGGATGTTTGGATGTTTGAATAACTCCGCAGCATAACCTTGAGAGTTTGGAACTTTGATTTGAACACCTTCACCTAAATCTGAATCCAGACTATTTGCTTAGTGGTTTCCTTTGTGCACCCCCAAATTTCCTGATGACTTTTCACACTCTTAAATATCCAAATAACCAGGAAAGGCCCCACTATATTTACTTATTTTTTTTTGTTTTAAGCACATTTTCCTAGTTTAGCACCATATTGGCCAGATCGAAATACACTAGAAAACCTTCCCCAAACAACTGCCTTAGCGCAAATCCTGAGACTGCCACATAAGTTTCCATGTCATCTACTAACTTAGCCAAACATACCACATGGTGTTTCCTTCTATTGCCACATGTCCATAGCTACCATGTGTCACTTTCCATGTGGTATTTCCTATTGTTTCCACGTGTTCATACCTTCCTCATGTCACTTGCTACCTGCCATGTGTCAATTTCCATTTGTCCAATTGGCCACCCAAAAATGTAAAAAATGGGGGCCACATGTCACTACCTCTTGTTTCCACATCATTGTTCCATGTGTCTTGTCCTCCGACTACCACATCATCAACGTACTACCTGTATTGTCACATCATTCAGCTACCTGTCTAGGGTCCACTCTCTTAATAAATCTAGTATTAGGCCTTTTTCTTAAGTGTTTTCCTCAAGTACCCCTTGATTCCCAAATACCCAGATAACCTTGAAGCTTGGATAAATCCCAATAATTCGGCATCTACTTGTTCCAACTATGCAACTAGTGGGTGCACCTTGGATGAGTCTGGATGCCCGGATTCCTTGAAGTCATCTCTACTCCCTAAAATTGATTTCACTTCAAAATGAATTCACTCCTCATTCCTTGGTCGTTTGACGAAGTGACATATATTTTTGGAAAGATATTTGAAAGGGTTATCTAAAAAAACACTTTGCATGTTCTTTTGATCAAGATAAATATGGGAAAAAGTCCTACCAAGCTGTACTATCTCACTCATTTGAATTCACAACTTCAAGTCAATCAATATGAAACCTACACTTTGAAATCAATGACATTAGACACCTTAAGAAACAATGACAACAGTAGGATCTTTAATACTCAAAAATACCCCCCTGTACCTAGCATCAATGTCAACATATTCAACAATCTCCCCCTTTGGCATTGATGGCAACAACACTAAACATTGTTGGTCATTGATGGTTATGGACTTGACTCCCCCTGTTAGGTTGTTGAAACTCTCACTAACTCTGATAACTCTCATTATCTTACTCTCCCTTTCTTTGAATTTCTAATGTCTACTCATTCTTCCCTTTTGACATCAATTGCAAAGGGTTTTAGCTACTCATTCTCCCAAGTGAGGTTGAAACCAAGTATAGCCAAATTGCCAATGCATCATGGTCCAAACTCCACTCGTATGCTACTCTTCACTATGATAGGATACACCATTGGATATTTCAAGAGCCAAATGCTGCCCCTACTTCAATATATCAAGTTGTTAATTTTGTTGACTATTGAAATAAATAATATGAAACATATAAGGATGAAAATTTTTCCATTTCATCATATTTTGAGTGCAAATTTATTCTCCTGAACACATGCTACATCTGCTGATTGTGCATCTCCCCCTTATTTAATTCTATATCCTTCTCTCTGAGCTCATGGCATACAATTGTCCCTGTTAGTGTCAGACTTTGAAGCCTTCCACCAGTGATCAAATATGCTCTTACAAAGTAGTTTTAGGATGTCAAGGTCAAATTTTGTCATTTCAGTGAGTCTTCAAATAAAATTTGGTCACTAGGTATTAGGTCTAGGGTTTGTTTTCACTCATTCCAAAGTTTTCCAAGTGTCAGTCCATGTCACCATTCAGCTGAGTGTACCATCATTCAAAGAGTTGTCATCATAATTTCAGGTTCCAATGGGTCATTTTACACCTCGTTCATGCTTTAGTTGTACTTGGGTAAGGCTCCTTTCCCTCTCCTACGGTTTTGAAGGTAATTTCTCTTGGATGGTCAAATCATCAACAAAACTTGTATCATGATGTTCATACACCTTCCCCTATCCTTAATGTACCTTATTAAACACTTCCCATCACTGATATCCCTCAAATTCCTCATTTTCCCACAAACCCTAGTTTATTGCTACAATTTGACAATTTTCTAGGCTAGGCCTGTGTTTAGCCCTTTTGGACCCCTTCCCCTCACTCAATATTTGAAATTCCACTTTCCCCTATTTCCTAACATCCCTCCCTACTTCCCAAAATTTTCTCAAGAAATTAGAAGCCCCTTATCCCCTTCATTTCACTTCATTTCGACAAATCCCCTGTTCCACACATTGGGATAGGTTTTACTCAAATGATGTTTCTGAGCAAGAAAAAATGAATTTGGAGAAAGAGAGAGAGGTTTTTGTCGAAAATAGGCCAAGGAATAAAAAATCCTTCACTTTTTACACAAGTTTCATGGTTTTAGAGAAATGTCAAAAATACAGTTGCCTTAGGAGAATTGATGCACCTCTGAAGTGACCATGGGAAAATCAAGATTTCTCCTAGCTTGGTTGGCCAAATGACTTTCTTGATGAGTTAAATAATAAATAGACACAAATAGATTTCCAATGAGCTATCATGAGCTTAATTTGAAGTTGAGAAAGACCTTCAAAAGTTGACTGCAACAACACTCTGCCTTTAGGCAGCCTCATTTTGCACATTTTGACCAGTCTTTGGAGATTTCAATTTTGATAGGGAAAATGAACTCCAAATTGAAAAATTCAAGTTGTTCTGGAAAGTAGAATCAATAAGATTTGCAACGAGCTATCGTGTACCCAATTTGGACACCGGGAAGGCATCCAAAACTTGATTTGAAAACAGCACTACACACAGAATCAGTGGTGCTATGCATAGAAATTTTTAACCCATGCTTTTCCAACAAGTGCGTAGCGCCATTGGAACTACGTTTTTGATGCACGCATATTCTTGCAAAATGGCTTACATATTTGGAATCAACATGAAAAAATATGCATGCTCATAAATGGCTGGAAAGTTTTGATAAGTTTTGGACCTCCAAAAGGGCCAAAAACACCCAAAAAATGCCCTCTCTGCCACTTTTTTGCCACACAGGAAGCAGTCTTGGGAGATTGCATTTTTGAAGGGGCAAATGGACTCCAAATAAAAAAATTCAATTTGTCCCAGAAAGTAGACTCATCAAGCTTTTCAATGAGCTATTATACACCTGATTTAGACTTCAGGAAGCCTTCTAAAACTGGCATGGAAAAAGCGTTATGCATAGAATCAGTGGTGCTATGCATAGGAGAAAAATTTGTCATTTTTGCTTGTTTGCTCAGAATTTCACCTAGTCTTCTACCAGTTTGACTTTTTCTCTCTCACGGTCAATTTCATGATGTAAATTGATGTACTTTTATGTAAAAATTATCAAAAATGACTTAAGGAGGTAGATACATTAGTTTTAGGTGGCTTTGAACTGAACAAATCAGTTTCCATGGTTTTAGAGGCGAGCTGTTCCACTGCCTATTTTTTAGTTCCTAGTTTAGATCTTGTTGAAAAAACTCCTTGACTCATGAATTCAATACCTAATGGATAGCATAGGTGGTTTGATGCCTATATCTTGTACTTTCTTGGTCATTTGTCAAGGTTGGACTCTTTTGGATGCATTGAGCACTATTGTACATCACTTCTGCAGTTTGGCAAGGAAATAAACCAGAGTTTTGCAGCATTTTGTCGGATTCTTGTGGTAATGTGAATTAGCATAGTTTCCTTCTCAGTTATTTAGTGATATTATGTTTATGTGTGCCATTATCTCTTTTATTCTTCATAGCTAAATGAATCAAGTGTAAAAGGTAGAATTCATTGATGTTTCAATGCTCTGCCTTAGGGTTTATTTAGTTTTACATGTTTTCTACTGTTTGAAGAGGACTCATGACACTTGCATGCCCTCTCCAGCTCCTCACCGGTCTTTAGACTCACCATTACACTCATTTCAAAGTGCTAAAACACTTGCCTACCTCACCCCATAGAAACCTCTGCAAATTTGTGCTGATTTCCCTGACCCAAAGCTGCCTTCCTCATCTGATATAACACCAACCATTAAAATCAATCAAATTCCTCTGAGCAAACATACCTAGCCTAAAATTAGTATTCATATCAGTCATCTCAAGCCTTACTTGCCCTATTTTCTTTGAGATTGACAAGGAGAGAGCCCTCTCTCGACTTGGTAGGGCTAGCTACTAGGTTAAGCATGGTTTGATGTTACCCTAGACCTACCTTTCTCAGCCTGAGGTAGATTTAGGCCCTAACAGTCCCTACTATTTTTGGATAGTTTCCCTCTTTCCTTGTGAAGGAAACTAGTGACAATTTTTTATCTTCTTTATTTCTTTGAACTATGGTGATAATATGTATATTCTATATTCCTCCTAGACATATGCTTCCTTGATATAAATTTTGAGCAAATGAGGTAAATTCTGAAACATTAGGCAATGTTCCCTTTCATAGCTCCTCTTAGACTGTGATTCCTTTTAATAATCCAAACTTTCCTGATTCTCATTGTGCCACATATGATTGCTTTTTTTCATTTGATTTCATCTAAGTTCCACCTGTGCTTCTTTTCATGTTTGATTTTCCATTTTGAACCTTAATTTGGTCTACTTCCATTAAACACCAACTTTCTTCTTTCCTTTTATCTATCTAATATTCCTATGGACCTGTCTAATGTGCCCTTACTGTTCCTTTTGCATGTTGATCTGTCTTTGCCACACCTTAAGCCTTTTCATGCAGTCTTGGGATGTGCTGGGTCAATTCTCTTTCCTTTTTCATTTATATACCATCTTCCACATTTTGTCCTATTCAACTAATCAATGGGTTGTTGTGATTTTCTTGATGCTTCTGACTCATTGATTCCTCCAAATCCTTCTTTCATGTGCATCTTTATTGTCCCTATATTTCCTTTATTTACATTTGCATCATTTATATCTCTGGTTCCTCGCCCCACTAAGGTGAGTATTTCTTATATATTCTATAGTGCACCTTGTGAATATGACATGGTGTGATGTACTATAGCTGGTTATTGCTCCTTTTATTGAGAAAGTGAAGGAGAAATTACCTTCAATCTCTCATTGATGTATTTGCTTCCTTTTAGTACATATACATTGTCTTGAGTCTTGATTCCTTTTGCCACTAATTTTCCAGAGTTTTCCTTCCTTATTATACATCCTTTAGAGTTAAATGTAACTTCAAATCCTCTATCAATCATTTGACTTACACTTAGGATGTTGTGATTTAGGCATTTAACAAGCAAAACATATTTAGCTCTGCCTTTTTCATTATCAAGGCTAACTAGTCCTTTGCCCATTACTTTGGTTGATATATCATTCCCAAGAATAAAATTGTCATCCTTGACCTACTTTAGAGAGAGAAATTTTCTCTTATCTCTTGTTATATGATGATATCAACCACTATGGATATACCATTGATCATATGTATCTTGAGCACATAAAACTAAGATGCATTTTTCTTGTTCTTCTTTCTTTCTTTTCTATATCTTTGTACTCCTACTTTTGCTAATAACATTTACTTTTGATTTCTTCTTCCTAATCTAAGTAAGTTATTTATGTTTGGTTTGCTTTAATGGCTCTAACAACTTACTTCTACAATCTTTTACCTTGTTCCCAAAATTGTTACATGAGTAGCATTCAACATGATCTAAGAAGGGTGGAAAATAGTTGTGATTTTTTATGGCATTTTTACCATAACCTCTAGAGTTGTTTCTTACATATTCATTCTTTGAGATCTTATATGATCTTTTTTTGCTATTATTCAAAATATTCTGATTGATTGCATAATAATTGCAATCTATTGCTTTGGGTCCAAAAATATTGCAAGAAAAACAATATCCACAGAAAAGACTTTGATACTTGGGAGTATTGTGCCTTTGAGAAGAAAAGCTTTTGATTCTTTAATGGCTTTCTCTTTGACGGGGATAAGATTTTTGTTGATTTTCACTTGATCTTTGTGGTTCTTCAAATTATTGTTATAAACTTTTGTTTGTTGTTACTGAGTTGTATTGCTGCCATTTTCCCTTCTTTGCTATTGTTGATTTTTAACATTTCCTTTGGTTGCATTGTTGTTAGATCCTTAAACTACTTCAACATGGCTTATTATTTATTTGTCTTTAGCTTTCTTGGTGCTTGACTCTTCTTCATAGCCCATACTAGTCTTGACGAGAGGAGACCTTTAACTATTGAGAATACCATCTAGGATTTTGGTACTCTTATCAAACTTCAAATATTGATTTAGCTGATCATTGGCATTTTCTATATCATTTCTCAAGGAAACAATCTTAGCTTCTAGTTTCTCACAATGACCTTGTATTTCAGTTAGCTCGCTAGTCACCACTTCTTTTTGCTTCTTCTAGTTGGGTCTTGAAGGCATCATTTGTTTTCCTTAATTCATCAAAATCATATTCCTTATTCACATAGTCTTGTAGAAATTCCTTATTTCTTTGATTTGTTACTGTGAGCCTCTTAATCTCCTTTGGAGCAAAGATAAGTTTTCTTCTGAAATATATCTTCTTGTCAAGATCTTGTTCTTCTGTGGATTTCATTTTTTTAGCTTCATTTGATTTAAGATCCTTCCGCTTTCTAATCTTTTTTTAGGTTTCTTTATTGCATCAAGGGAACTAACAAGATCACATCCACAAACTATTTTCCTTTCAATTCCTTTTGTTTCTAAATCTAATGTCTCCTACATAGTCATGAGTAGAGATCCTTATTCATCACTACTAGAAGTATATCTTTTACTTCCTTTTGATGGAAAATCATCTTCTAAGGTATAAATAATTTTCTTATTATGCTCATGAGTGTTCTCTCAACGTCAAGATATCCTTTATCAATACTATTTTATGAAATTGTATATGAACATCTAGACAAAATATGACCTAATATTTTACAATTACAAAAAATAGTATCTTACCTATGGATTGTACCTCTTATGCATCTTATTTTGTCTCCTTGCATCTATGAATGCTACTTCCTATCGACCTATCCTCACTTCATATGCAGTGTGGGTTTCATATAGTTCACTAATCTTCAGAGCTTCCACTTGTTTTGTGTTGTATCCTTCATAGATATTTTGGAACTCATCCCATATTTCTTTTGTTGTTTCATAATGGACTTTCTCAATATGCACTATATTTGATGGGCCACATAAGATGGCATGATTGCCTTTACTATTTCTCTCACAGATCCTCTTACTATCTTTATCAATTAAAGTAGTTGTAGGAGTTGTATTACCATACATCACTAATTCCCAAATGTCTGTACCACGAGACATTAAATAGACTTTCATTCCTATCTTCCAGTAGGCATACTTTGTTCCATTCAACAATGGTGCTTTGTATCGGTGCAATCCCTCCTGATTAACCACGGTCCCTTTGAGATTTTCCTTCTAGTGGTTAAATTGTCCCTGAAGGAACCTGCTATGATACCAATTGTTAGACTTATTAATATACTCGGAAGGGGTGGGGGGGGGGGGGAATCAAATATATTGGCATATTTTAACATCATCATCATGTCCTTTCTCTTCTATTGATGAGTGGTATAACTGAATTCTCATATAGGGATTGAGCGTATGTATTTATATGTTGCTCTCCTGATCCACGTTTTGACATAAGACTACAAGCATGAAGTGTTACCTATATAATTTTTTGATTTTGAAGTAATGAAAAGGACAATTAACAAAAATAAAAATAAAAAAGGAAAATATTATAGATATGAAGATTAAAAATTTCTAAAATTACATCCATAAAAAGAGTGGGTTTACCAATAACACCACATCTTGAAACAGGTAAAAATAGTCACTAATTGTGACCTTTAAACAAATAAGAACTCTATATGGTTCTTGTCAAATTGGTAACAATATAGTTATTGATTTGATAAGAACCCTTTAGAGTTCTCTTTTTTTAGAGACATTTAATTGCTACTTGTACCTCCAATTAGAAAAGTAATGTTATCAATAGCATCATTTTTATTTAGGATTAAAATTACCACCTTTTGTAAATATGACATTAACAACCTCATAATATTGCCAATGAAAACATTTAAATCAACCCATGAATTAAAAAGTGGCACCCATAGTAGTGCTATTTTTCTTGGGGTTAGAATTACTTTTTCTTTGAAACCATGGCCCCATTAACCTAGACCGTTGCAACCAAAACCTCAAAACCAACCTTAAAATTAAAAAATGGCATTCCTGATAACACCCTCCACTTTTTCCGAGGTCAAAATTGCACCTACTTGGAAACTGATGGCCTTGACAATGAATGTCCCTACAAATCCAAATCTTAAAATCAACACCTAAAATAGAAGAAAGAGTCATTCATAGCAATGATACCTTTTTTTAATATTATAACTATTATGAAATCATGATCTAAAACCTTTGTCATTGCAATTAAAAAATAATAAAAAACCTGAAAGAAATAAATTAAAAGCAAATAAGGAAAAATGTTTGTTTGTTTGTTTGTTTTTCCCACCTAATTTATTAAACAAGAGGGATTAACCCCCCTCTTTTTATATATAACATTTTTTTTTTTAAAATAAGAAAAGATTTTAAGAATAAACAAGGGCTACATAGTAGCTAGTCCCTGCCACTTAGTTTAAATATAACTAAATTAAAGTAGAAAATAATAAAAATACAAAGATTTAAAAATTTAAAATGTTATAATTAGATTAATTTTAAATTGTAATTAAATGCATCATTAAATTTTGTAAATTAACATTGTTTGTATTGCAACATAGAAATAATTATTAATAGTTTACATTTGGCTTTATATAGTTTGTGGATATGGTCTTATGAAAAACTTATTATTAGACCTGGGTATAGAGGTCTTATCATAAATTTCTATTATACCTTGGTTTGTGAATATGGGATTATTCTTATTACAAACATCTTATTATTTTGAATATCATTCATTTATTAATAGTGTAAAATATATCATATGTGGTTAAGTTTGCACAAAAACCTAAGCAACCTCTACCCCTTAAAAAAATAATGTAAAAATAAAAATATATCTCTCACATACCATTAATAAATCTTTTTAAATTACATATGTGATTTTAAATAACTATTTTAAATTATATATGTAATTTTAAATAATATATATTTTATTAGATTATATTAATCATTAGCCATTTTTATGAATATGAATATAAAATGATTATACTCATTAGCAATAATTTTATCACCTTCCCAAAACAAATTGTATCATAAATGCCCATCCTACACGTTGATGTGATCTATGCACTTTGGTTAATTAATAGAGGTAATGGGCACATTAATAGATGCAAAGGGCAATAACATATTCAATTTGATAGCCAATCAAATTGAACATAAATAAATAAATTATTTAAAAAAATTCATATATTTCAATGTGTAATGTTATATACTATAGAATTTTTTGCAAATTTTTTTGGTCAAACCCAAACTAATACGAGTTTGACCAAAAACCCATTGCAATATAAATAACTAAATAAACCAAATAATAATAAAAAATCAAAAGAAAAAAAATAGCAAAAGTTCCATTATAGTGTAGGTGTAGGGAGAGGGGTGAGTGCTAATGGCGTGGGGGGGGGTGATTCCCAATGGGTGGAGGGTGGATGGACTAGTATTTAACTCCCCCCAACTAAATGGACCCATATCGACTTTTGGTTCTCTTTTTTTCTATCTGTGTTTTACTTGAAATTTTTTTTTTTTTTTTTAATATTTTATTTATTTTATTTTATTTATATATATATAAGGTGATTTTAATTTATTTATTTTAAAAATGGATTTAAAAAAATATTTAATAATTTTTTGACATATATTATTATATTATGTTAAATATATAATTAAAAGAAATATATATATATATTCTTTTAATTATATATTTCACATAATATAATAATATTTGTCAAAAAATTATTAAAATGTTTTCTTTGTTTTAAATCTCTTTCCATTTTTACCATGTTTTTCCTTTCTATTGTTATATTTTCCCAAATATTTGGGTTGTTTGTTGGGTCACGGAGAGAAGACCCAACTTTAAAGTGAGAAAACCAATAAAACCTCTCAGGCATTGACCCTTTCAACTTCACCCACAAGCAGGAGAAGTTTCACTTGAGGCATCTTACGAGGGACTGCAGGAACCAGGATACTTCTACAGTGGAGAAGGGGTTGTGGAGCCTAAGCTAGCATGATCATTCTCAACCAAAACTATTTTTTAAATATACCCCAATTTTTTGCAGTAAACCCATCATTACCAAAACATAACATATCATCATATAAATTAGATCATTCATTTATAACCATAATGTGCACAATAAACATGGATCTCAAACAGATAATTGTATTACTTCAGAAATCTTTCATTGCAATGTAGTTGTC
Organism: Pinus taeda; assembly: GCA_000404065.3. NCBI lineage: Eukaryota > Viridiplantae > Streptophyta > Pinopsida > Pinales > Pinaceae > Pinus > Pinus taeda. The sequence goes on along the minus strand of APFE031239528.1, from coordinate 212,234 downwards.
ACGACTTACTAGCCTAATCCATCAAATCACACTATGAAGTCTTCATAGAATACTTGTTCTAGTCATAATCATCACATTACAACATGATATCCATACCATAACATTGTGACCTTATTTATAAGTTTACAGTGGGAGACAATGTCGGTAAACAACATAATTTTACCATGGGTAATTCCTAATACTATGGGTAAAAACCCAAAAACTAGCCTAAAATATTTCCTTCCTTTTCACCTTTTGTGCGTTGCTCTTTAGCCAACATTATCGTGTGATATCTGTCTGTATGGTTCTCCTCTATGTGGAATCCTCAAAATCCAGCCTCAAAATTGATGCTCCAACAGGCCCCAAACACTCATATGTGGCTCGTCCCAAGCCACTCATACTGCTTGTCAAGTGACCAAGGGAATTGTTTCTTTTTCCTTTGTAATGAGTGTCTTTAGTTTTTTATTTACTATGGAGACCTTTGTTTCAATGTCCTCAATGCATTCCTGGATCTGAGCTATTAGTTCAATTGTTATGGGGGTCTCTAACCTTGTTGTGTTGTCCTGGATTGCTTGCTTGATGTTTTGATGCACAAACTCAATTTCCTCGGTGATTATGAACACTTCTTCCTGTAAAGTCTCAAATTTTGTACATAGTCGGTGCAATTAGTTTCTGAGAGTATTAAAAAATTTGGCCACTTGTGTCCTCTCTTTCATGGATTACGGGTGCTCATCAAGTTGTAAAGTGCTAAATTTGTCCTGGATCTTTTGAGCTCTTTGTTGTGGTGTATGGATTTTTTTTAATATGCATTGAGTCCTATGCTTGCCACTAATGTTTGCCATATATGTTGTCCTTTTTCATCCAGTTCCCAACATTTTTCATCCAATCCCTTTATTTGTGCAATGGTCTCTACAACTATTTGGACTTCAATGTGATTCTCCTGCTCTTCTAGTATGGTGGTGGGTTCTGTCTATGGGTCCATTTCTACAACCTTGGCCTTCAAATCTTCTATAGCCTCTCCAATCTTTATCAATTTCTCTTTTGTCAGTGTGTCCATATCCATGGGTTCCTATGGGAGATCATTATAGATATCCTCAACTACTTTCCTGAGTATTTTTTCTCTCTGTTCCACTTGCTCCCCCTTGGCCATCAACTGCAATTTTTCAGTCTTTAGTGCGTTATGCATGGTGGTTAGTTGTGTCAATTCCATCGGTTTTTCTATGACACGAAGCTATATTTATTTAGCAATACTAGATTATATCTGATGTAGGCTCTCTTGCATCAACTATGACAAAATAAATTCTATATGGTTGAGCTCCTTTGCTTGCTACTGCATCACTTTTGTTAGAAATCTCATCGCCCTTATGGATATGTGAGTGGTGTGGTGCTATTTTGATGTTGAGGATGGTTTTGATTGTGGTTCAATTATCTTAGGGTGCCCCTTGGTGATGCTTACTCTGCCCCTCTTTACTACACCAGATTCAGTTTGTTGGTCTTCAATAGATGTTGTAGTTGTTCCAATTGTGCTTGTGTGAACTCTCATGGATTTTCCTTTATTTGTTCCTCAATTATTTCTACATCCTCATCTATTAGGGATAAATCCTATGTGTTTGCTAGCTCAGAGGATTTTCGTGTTGGTCATGCGTGAGAGGTACCTTCTTCCTAGTTCTATGTCTGCATCAACTTCTGTCCAACCTACACAATATCATTCTCTTATGCATTCATCGCACCATTCCCTTGGTGAGTCTGTGACCTAACATTTTGGGGTTCCTCTATCTTAGGTACCCTTTATTATGTGCCCATTCACTAATAATGTTACTAACATCTTCCTTCGTTAGCATGTAGTGATTTTCCAACCATTGCTGTGCCTTATCCCTCTTTGGTTGTATCCATATGTAGTCTGGATTCACTTTAAAATGCGTTATCGGGCTATATACTTCAACAATATGGGGTGGTATGCACGAGATGCACTCTATTACATGTCAGATCATTTCCATATACACATAAAAGGTTACATTATTATCAATTTTCCATTTCTTATGCGTAGTATTCCACAAGGAGGCATATCAATCTACCATGACTGGTTGCTTCTCTCTATCGGGGAACTACATCTCCTTTAGTTTCGTCCATGAGATGAGCACGATTAGTTTAGTATCCATGCAAAGTGAAAATTTACATTTTTTTCCTATGCCTCCTAATGGAACACATGTATGTGGCAATAAACCTACAATGAACCATTTTTCATGCCATGCATTAGGAATCAGAAATGATAATCAGTTTAACAAGACTTTGAACCTCTGGTCATAATCCCATACCGACTTGCCAACATGCTACTTAATCTCCTTGACCTTCGTGATACGTTGGGACTCTAATTTTGATTTCTAGAACTCCTTCAACAATGCTTATTTAATATCTTTTAATGCTTTGCCTTACTCCCCTAGTGTAGTGTTCTTGAATTTCATGTACCAGGTTAACATGTGATCCCTAAAAGTGGTCTCGAGTTGTGCCACTTTCATCTATTTGTCTTGTACCTGCTTATCATTCCAAATTGCCTCACACACAAACATATGTTGCTAAGAATGCACCGATCTGGTACTATGAAATATTAGCATTTGCATGGAAGGCTTAACATATGTCATCATTACAGGGGTTTCACTAGGGGAGAAATACCATACCATGTGCATTCATATTATGGGACATATATTGAGGAAAAAATGACATAATATATTGAGCATATAATAAGGGGTAAAGGGTTTTTATATTGGTAGGTATAAAAAATGGAGCTCAAAAGTAATGAAAAAATATAAAGGGGTATAAAAAATGTTAATGAAAAAATGGATACCTACAATATCTAGTTAAAGTAGGCATTTTTTATATTGGGAAGGTGTATTGGGTTCATATTGGTAGGGGTTAAATAAAGTACATTTTTAGAGGTATTTTCCAATATGTAGTTAAATTAGGGGTATTGTTTAGTATTCCACGGACACATGTGATACATCAAAGGTTCATTGAGTGTAGCCCCTGTGGTCATCATTCTCTATTCAGTTGTGCTCTGCGATGATTTTGACTGATTTTCTGATATCCTAGGTCTTATCCAACTACTTCCACTATTTTGACTACTTTTACTATTCCCTTTACTAACTGAATTTAATTGCAATAACTTACTGGGCGATCTTACTTCTTAAATAGGTGATGCATGTGGGGTCGTGGGTTCGACATAGGATACGGCCTGAGAAGAGTCACTGGGATACACTAGTTCTTCTCATTCCAAGATAAGATGAGGATCTCCTTCCTTTTCCTTTCCTTTCTTCTTGCACGATCTCTCGTTATCCTCTAGGTGTGGCACTCCATCAAATAGGTGACATGCATAGATATCTTCACAACTTCCACTACAGTGCTTCCTTCCCATTCCTTCTTTGGACTTTCCTACTGCCCTTCTCTTCGTCACAGGTTCTAACACAAATCTCTCTCTCAATTCACTATTGTGCCAAAAATCTTGTCCCACTATGCAACACTCCGATAGCTTCTTTTGTCACCTTTTCTCCCTGCACTGATGTCCATGATTTAACACATTTGTTATCTTCTGCACTTCTATCTCTCTAATGTATCAAAATCCTTAATCCGCCTCATTCTCTCTTTTATCCCTCACCTTTCTACCCTTAGGCCATCCACTGGTCAACCCCCAGTCTCCCCATCGCATGTGAAGAGATTTAGTTTCTCATGTTATCATATTCCATCGTCATTACTCCTTTGTCACATAAAAACATATTTATCCAAGTGAATAGTGATTTCACAAATATTCCTTGCGGTCCTCTGAAAAAACTCCTCTCGAATTCACTATATGACTGAGTAGTGTATATCACAAATTCAATAATGTATCCCTTTAACATACTCTTTAACCAGAAATAAACTGCTCACAAAACTTTGTTGTTCACCAAATTCACCCTTCATATTAGTTATGGGTTCCATTTATACAATACTATAGTGTGCCAATTTCCGACATTCTCCGATACTCTTGGTAACCACTTAGCTAGAATCACATTAAACTCAACAAAATAAATCTCATGTAAGTCTATAAAGACATACTTTTGTAGCCACTTCTCGAGATCTATCTGTTGGTTTCTATTTTCTGCTGCCACAAATTCACGTTCCTTTTTTTGTATCCACTGCTATATCTCCTCCTTAATCAACTCCCACATTCCCTTCTATTATATATCTTAGTCTTGACAATGGAACCATTTGTTGGTGTGCAGAGGGAAAACTAGGGTTTAAAGTGAAATAGCCAGCAAAACCCCTTATACATTGGCCCTTTCAGCATCATCTATGAGCAAGTGAAGTCTCACCTGAGGCATCTTAGGAGTGACTACAAGAACCAAGACAATTCTGCAATGGAGAAGCGGTTGTGGAGCCTAGGCTAGTGCGACCATTCTCAACCAAAACTAAATTTTTAAGCACATCCCAAATTTGCACAATAAACCCATCATTACCAAAACATAACAAAGCATAATGTATAAACCAGATCATTCATTTATACCATAATGTGCAAAATAGACATTGATCCCAAATAGATAATTGTATTACTTCAAAATTCCTACATTACAATGCAATTGTTGTATCTCACAAGCCTAATCCATCAAATTATAGTGTGAAGCCTCCAAAAAATACTTTCTCTGACCATAGTCATCAGATTACAACATGACATCCACAACATAACATTTTGACCTTATTTATAAGTTTACATTGGACACAAGGTTGACAAACAACATATTTTTACCATGGGTAATTCCTAATACTATGGGTAAAAACCCAAAAACTAGCTTAAATTATTTCCATTATTTTCACGTTCCTCACGCTACTCCTTAGTCCACATTACTGTGTGATATCCATCTATGTGCTGCTCCTTTGCGTGTAATTCTCAAAATCCCACCTTAAAACATTTGCTCCAACATTATTTTACCTTTTTATTATTTTGTTTTCAACAACACTAGTGTTTGTGTCATGGTTTCAAAAATGCTGCTAGTTAAAAGATAAAAAAATTGGGTGTTGCTACTGATGATATCATTTTTTAGTTTTGTCATTGATTTTAAAATTTTAGGTTGCAATAGATATAAGTTGTCAAGGCCATGGGTTTTAAACGAGTTGTAATTGGGAGCATCACTTTTCAATTCTAGGGTTTATTTTTAGCTTTTGATTGTAACAATACAAGATGTTAAGTCCATGGTTTCAAATAAGTTGTTATTCTAACACTAAAAAAATTTCATTATTTGTTAAGTACCTAATCCTTGGGATTATGGTATTTTGCAAATATTCTTGTAAGTGTTAATTTAGGAAGAATATGAAGAGCTATATGTGAATAGGAAGAGTCATTTATACCTTTCTAAAGATTAAGCCAAAGGCCAGTCCCCAAATGTATTTATGTATGCCTCACATCAATAAACAATTTTAGTGTGTTGAGTCACTCATCCCTAACCTAATAATGGTATCAAAGCAGGGTTGATATTTTTTATAACTCCATGATCATACTTGTGCAACTAGAAATCTCTGCAACCTACTTGTACTTCCTACTCAAATATTCTATAACACTACACCAAAAAAAATGATTGGCATAATTGATATTAGCCCCATAACTCACTTCCTATAGCATTCCAAACATGTCCAACACAACATTCTACCCTTTGGGTCTCATTGTAACACCACAACTCCAATTTTACAATGTCCCTTTGTGCAATTGTATACAAATCTTTATCAAACAATATATCTTTATTGACACCCTTACCAAAATCACATTGTTACTTCTCGCTAAATATTTCACTCTGAAATCATGAGGAGGTATTGGAATTTGACAAAATGCCATATTTCTTCTCCTCAAACCATCTGGTTTCGTTGTGGGTTGAAACAAGGTTAATTTTTCCGTGGAGGTGAAGGATAAATTAGTCACCATGTTAGATATTTGATTGAATTTGATGGAGATTTAAATAATTAATTTGCTTGATGGGTCTCTTTGGAATGTTCATGCCTGAAGGTTTTTCCTATCCATTCAAAGCTTAGGATGGTAATTCAACTAGGATGGATTTTTTTGTAGTTTCTTCTATAGGTAATTTATTTAAGATGCTCATTAATGACAAGAATACCCTAATTCATTCATTAATTTTATCTTCCAATGGCAAGTTGAGTAAGGGATAGAACCCTTGACAATCCATTGGTATGCATATAGGGTATTAGCGGGGTTTTAGAGAGGTTTTTGGAGTAAAATAAGTTACCAAGATTCAAATTCATGACCTTCCAAATTGCAATTGACTACCTTTGAGGTATTCACTAATATGACAATGATTTTAATTGGACCACTACAACTTCACTGTTTCTTTCATCGAGTGTTATGAAACCAACTCAAGAAAAGATAGAAAAGATAGATCAACACCTTAGAATTCAACCTCTTCGAGGGGGCAACCTCCTTTACATACAAATGAACAATTCTTCGATGATACAAATGAAAAGACCTCCTTTCTATATATAGGAGTCTAAGGGGTCATCACATAACCAGAGCCGACATAACAATAATAATGTAAGGGCACAATAATAACAATAGTGGGCTTCTATGGGGCACAATTGTAACAATATGGGCACTACATGGGTACATCAATATAATAAGGGGGTTGTACTAATAATAATAAGGGGTTACACTAGTAGTATAGGGGCCTAACATGCCCCTCTCCTTCAAAAAGTGTTGTCCTCAACGCTTGAGTAGTTCTTGATGCCTCTATATAAACTTATTGTCCTTCGATGTGGAATCTTCAGTGGGTATGTTCTTCCACTTGATGAGATACTCTGAAATTGATTGATTTCGTAGCTGTCAGGTTCTTGTTTCCGTGACTACTCCAGGTTCCAATATGATTTTTCCTTCCTCTTCAATTTCTGGCAATATTGTTTGAATTGGGATCTTTTGCAACTTTTGAATAAGTGGCCATACTCCTTCATCCTTCTTCGATTCATCCCTTGCTTCGTTTATCGAATTTGGTTGGATAATATAAATAGCATAAAACAATGCTTCGACATCCTCATCCTTTCTTGAGAGTGCATCTGTAACAAAATTTTGCTTCCATTTTCTATAGATGATGTCAAAGTCATAACCCAACATATTTGTGACACATTTTTTCTGTTCTTTTAAAGATAATAGTTGTTCTAAAAAGTATTTAAGACTATCATGATCCAGTTTTACCATGAAGTGTCTTCCCATTCGGTAAGGTCGCCATTTTTTAAGTGCATGTAGTATTTGCCAACATTTCCTTCTCACAAATAGCTTGCTTGAGATGTAGCAGTAAGAATACCCAATCACCTACATCAAAACATTTTTCACTACGATGTTGATCTACCTGCTGTTTCATTCGATTTTGCACCAAAGTGGCATTATCCTTTAAAATTTGGAGAACTTGTTGTTGATGCACGATGTGATCTTTCACCACTTGAACCTTTTTTTTCTTGATATGTCCTTCTATCTTAGAGTTTGAGGAGTGGTTATTTCTTCCAATCCTTTACAAGATATGGCTAGATTCATTTCTTGATGCTCGATGTGATCTTTCACTTCTTGAACATTTTTCTTCTTGATATGTCCTTCTATCTTGATAGTTTGAGGAGTGGTAATTTCGACCAATGAATTACAAGGTATGGTTGGATTCATTTCTTCTTTATCGATGTGATCTTTCACTTCTTGCACCTTTTTCTTATTGATATGTCCTTCTATCTTGAGAGTTTGAGGAGTGGTAATTCTTACCAATGCTTTACAAGATATGGTCTAATTCATTTCTTCTTTCTCTAGGGTTGGGTCCTGGTGTATATCCTCTTCTTTTGATGTTTCTTGATCCTTTTCTTTTTCCTTTTCATACTCTATGTAGAATAATTTCTTTTTAGCACACTTATGACCTTTAGTGCATTTTCTATCACAATTTTAACAAAGCCCTTTTTCTCTTTTCTCTTCCAATTGTTGTGGTGTAACCCTTGTAGGTTGTGGAAGGCTAGGAGAAACAACACTTCCATCTTTATAGTTGTGAGGGGTA
>APFE031239528.1:141993-201658 GCA_000404065.3 Pinus taeda | reverse complement strand
ATAAATGAACAATTCTTCGATGATACAAATGAAAAGACCTCCTTTCTATATATAGGAGTCTAAGGGGTCATCACATAACCAGAGCCGACATAACAATAATAATGTAAGGGCACAATAATAACAATAGTGGGCTTCTATGGGGCACAATTGTAACAATATGGGCACTACATGGGTACATTAATATAATAAGGGGGTTGTACTAATAATAATAAGGGGTTACACTAGTAGTATAGGGGCCTAACATCGAGCATGTTTTGGGCTTGTGGAGCCATATGTGGACAACATGAAGGTAGCATGAGAGGCTACAAAATGAATCATTTTAAAGGTGAGGGGTAGGAATAATCCCTATGAGAAATCTAATATTTGCTATTTCCATTGCGGAAATAATGGAAATAAATCACATACTGATAGAAACCCATGGGAGAATATCAAATACAAGAAAAAACAAGAGTAAGGAAAATGTGAATCTCTTGAACCCTCTCAATTTGTTATTACTCTTGCAATACTGACATAAATGAAGATTTATTCAAAACTGCATTTGTTTATTGAAAATATTATTGGTTTCTTGACCCTGGTGAAATTTTCCACATGACATTCAAAAGAGATTTCTTTCGAGAATAGAATAACAATGTTGAAGGTGTAATAAAATTTACAAATGATTCTAATATCAAACAGATGAAAATCGACACCATCATGATCAAATTGCCTAGATTCCCAAACTTTCTTTTGCATGATGTTCTCTATGTTTAAAGAGTTGTGGAGGAACTTGTAGTCTGTTATGCACATTCAAAAGAAAGGTCATTCCATTCATTTGTTCGATGGAAAATTTGGATGTATTTCGACACCATGTTTGTCATAAAAGAATGGGAGGATGATAAATTCTTGAAGCTAAAAGGGACCATGATGAAGGTAGTCTTCTAGTCTATTATGAAATGTTATATTTGTGCACATCAACTATGTTAGTCTTTGTGTGTTTAATAAATATGGTGTTTTCTAGTTTTCCCACAGTTGCAAGGAACTTTAAGCAATGTGAGATTTGTATACTTGAAAAACATAGCAAACAACCTTTTCATGATTCCACTTCGAAGGCACATAAAATGATAGAGTTGATACAATCTAACTTGTGTAGCCTCATTCTTATTCCAAATACCTTTGGCAATAAATGTATTATTAATTTTATTAATGACTATATTAGGATGTGTTGTGTTTATTTATTGAAATATAAATCTTAAGCATTTGAAACATTCAAAAATTTTCACCTATGGATTGAAAATGAAGTTCTTTATCATATTAGTACTCTTTATATTGATAATGGAAGGGAATACACATCAAATAAGTTTGAAATTTATCTTCGATAACATAGGATCAAGCATCATGTAAGGACCTATCCTGAGGTCTTCAAAATTAATAAAATTTCCACAAACTTTTACAACATATTTAAATAAAAAACACCATATTTACAACATAATATCTTTGAAAATATAATATAAAAAAAGCATATTAAAAATTTGATTTATGACAATTTACATAACTTAAACAATAAAAATAAGAATACCAGGTTGTGGTGTTCCTACTAGACCACCAGAATGAATTTTCCACTTTGCCAACTATGAAAGTCTATTTGACTTCCTAGTCCACGAAACCTTTGTTGGTTCCCTATCCCTCCTAGCCCAAGTGGAAACCACAATTGTAGTGTGTCTAATATCCTTGGGCCAACACCCTTCTGATACCCAACACCAAAATGCACCTCCTAGTGACAGCTAAACCTATGCATTCCCAAGTGCCAAACCCCGAAATCAACCTTCAATTACTCCCCCAAAGTTTCCCCATAATAATGCCTGCCAAACATACAATCATACAATACACCATGTAAACCTGCTAGCCCTATCAGTAGAACATTACAACCACATCCATATGCTCCTCCAAAGAGATGTACTAGCTCTGTGCAGTGGAGCCAACGCGCATTACAATATTGTCCAAGCCATATTCAAGATAGTCTTAGTAGAAGGTTGGCTGACCAAAAGCCTATACAATGAGTTATGAGGGACTATTTATAGCAAAGGGTGGGGTGACCCTTGACATTCCCCTTTGTATCAGTTCAACTACCCTCATGACTCTTCACCTACTCTATGATTGTTACATCCAACTATTGACACTTGACTTACACTTGACATGACTCAACATTACAATGCACATGTACTCATGTGAGACAACATGGCTTTAGCAAGCCTTGCAAGACAATACTGACACTTGGTTCGCTGCGGTGGGACCAACTCTTTGACATGCTTTTGATGGTGATGTTGGTGAGCTGATTCCAAGCTTGGTCATCCGTGATGGTGTGTATGCACCTCATGGTGACATTTTTCTGAAGCAAATTCTTGCCTCCATTGCAACCAATGCATTGGTTCGGCCCCTTCATCCAAATCGTCTGCTAACATGCGCATGGTCTTCTTAAGTACAGTTGAACTGACAAAACACTGATGCATAATGTCCGTGCTAATCTTCAAGTGTGTGCTGGTGATCATGTGCATCAACTTGTCGAAGTGCATGTTCAGCCCCAGTTGGACTTGCTTCTTGTCTACGCCTTGGTGAGTGTGTTGAATGGGTTGGATTGCATGCGTGCGCTCAATGACACGCATGCTGCTAGATCCTTTGCATGTGATCAACAACACTACTCACCATGTCTGCTCTGTGTCATCTGTTGGGATGGATACTTAACTTGTACTGGCATAGTTTCATCTGCGAGTGCATGTTGCGCCCACTGCTGTTCCTGTTCGTGCTGCAACTCATTGGACTGTCTATGCAACTTCATGTTCTTCTTGAGTTGCTGCTTCAACACATGCAACTCATTCTTGGTCCCATCTTTTGCTTTCACGCGATCTATATGTTGCACTGTCACTTCATAGCCTGAGTCTCCAAAATTGCTTTCATTATCAAGGGATCTTCTTGATCTTGCAACTTTGCTTCGCCTTTAGGTTGTTAACAACCTTCCTCTAGCATTTGTTGTGTTCGCTGCATTTGGTACACTTCCTTCAGCTATTGTTCATGATGCTTCTCACTGTGATGCTGCTTCTTGATGTCCTTGTCCATGAACAACTTGATGTCTTCATGAGTAGGTAAGCCCATGGACACTTGATTGGCTACATCCCCAAGCGTGATCTGAACAGTGTCTTCGTCTCTACTCTCTTGGAAACCATTGTACCTGTACTGCTGAGAGGCAAGTGAATACATGTGATACCTGGAGACATGGTAGCACTCATAGTAAGAAATCTGTCAATCGAAAACCAAAATGAACCTGAGAACTGACTTGCAACATACCTGGGTGAATGATCATGAAGGTTGCGCAATTTCGGCCAGGAGGTCAGGAGACCAACTGCCAAGACTGTACAAGGTACAATCTAGGTTGTTGGGAGACTTACTAACCATTGGAACCACGCAATACACTGTTCAGTCGGGCAGTTGACTACTGACATTGTGGAATGAGCAATCCCAGTTGGGAAGGACTGCTCGCCCAAGGGCAGATTTGCACAAACTTTTGGAACAAGCAGTGACTGACCTCTAGAAATGCGGAATTCAATCTAGGAGGCTAGTGTTAGGCTAGAATGCACAAATCTAGAGAGGAAGGTGAGCCTTCCTTCTCCAGATTGCGCAATGCAGCCTAGGTGAAGGTAGAGCTTGGGCCAAGGTTGGCTCGACTCGCAGGTGGGCAATTGAAAGCAAGTAAGTGCATGGCGACACTAAGTGATAAAAAAGTGATTAATAGGGCATGCAAAACATGAATTAAATATTTGACAAATAGATCAACATGCATGTGGGTGAGGCAGTTCGTCGGTAGGGAGAACGCTTGTGCAAAATAGTTTCATGCATGCGACAACAGTGAGATAGAAATGAAAGTTGAAACATATCTAGGACAAGTTAGAATATATGTAAACGATAGCAGGCGCTCAAAGAAATCAAGCAAATAGTACTCCCACAATTGAAAACACAAAAAGCGACATAAATGTAGCATAAGGCATGGGAAGCGGGCTTACCACAAAATAGCTAAGCTGAATGTGCTGACTGCTCCTAGATGTGATTTGGGATGTCAGAGCTACTAGGTTGATGTGAGGAATGAGCTCTAAAGTTTCCGGTTAATAAGTTTTGATAACATTGAGGTTATGACGCGCATGCCACAAATCTAGGGGAAGTGACACTTGGAGGGAGGTTTTTGAATTGCTCCTTGCATGTAACCTCCAATTGCTAAACATAGATCCCTAAAACAAGGGATGCCTTTGAATGCTTCCTTGGGAGAAGTAGCCTATGCATGCAAGTCTGTTTTTCTTGGTCCCGAAGGGAACCAGTCTACTCAGCTACACATGCAAGCAACTACTCGAATGCTGGAGAAATATTCACATTTCTGACTGTCAGTTGGCCTGACTGCCCAAGGGGATTGCGTAATTTCTCGGCCCAACAGCTGACTACTGCCCAAATTTGCACAAATCCTAGGTTGAACTCCCTGTTCATGGGAAAAATTGCATAATTCTTGCTAGGAGGGTTGGCTGGTAGGATTGCACAATCTAGGAGATCAACAGGCTGTCAGAGGGAATTGTGAAATTCCTAGAGAGAATTGTTGGTTGCCCTTCAGAAATGTGAAAATTTCACTGGGAAGCTTCTCATCTTGCAGCTGGACCAAGTCCTGATGAGCAGCCTGTGAAAGGAAAAGATCAAACTGCGATCGACAGGCTGCCTTTGAGCAAGAAAGACACTGAAGCTTGAGGACTTAACAAAGCAAGGCAAGTTGTTGTGAAGGTTGGTAGGGAGGCTCCAAAACAGGCTAAGGAAAAATTTTGGAGGTTGGTTGTAGCTACTACAACACTTGGCGACACACTGGTAGAACTCTAGCACTTTGCATAGACCTTGTTCGTGAAAAGCAAGTCTAACACCTCCAGAAGTATTGTTCATTTCTTAGCTCATCTTGGTTTCACACTAACTTGATTTTAAGATGTAGCATCTGCCAAAATCTTGGTCTATTGACACACATTCCAAGCCAAGGAAACACAATTGTTTCAATTGGGGTTGAGGAGTATATAGGTGCACAAACATTATAGTCATCAGAGTCTTAGTTTCATCTCTAGTGTTGCTCCATTGACAGCAGGCTTGGACAGTACCCCGGTGGAGTCACATAGGAAGACAAGCATGGCTCCGCTGCCAGCGAGCCTGGTCACTACACCGACAAAGTTACTTGCATCACCTCCCTGCGCATGAATCCTTTCTCTTCTTTCACCTTATTCATTTTTTTCGTTTTGAATTTTTTGACTTTTCATTTTTTTTCTCATTTTCATTGTGCATAACACTTATTCATTTCAGAGGCGGAAGAGGGATCCCAACTTATTGAGAGAAGAAAAGGTTGTTCCAATAGAGAAGTAGTTTATTGTATCTCTGACATGCCTGTTAAGGTTTTCTCCCTCACCTTACTCTACTTGACAACGCTGAAAAGGGTTAACCCAAACACAATCGACTAGAGAAGGTGACACTTGTTAACGCACAAGCGTTGTGCTTACACCAAGGTTCACTTCGAAGAGTACGTATTTTCCTTCGACGTATCATGGACTAAGAGTAACAAGTTCATCATACAGAGGAAAGATGACAGACAATCAAGTAGTGATAGCTATACAAACCCTCTTTTATTTTACCTAGCTTGTTTCATGAGTCACACATGGTTTCATGCAAACTAACCTATGAAAGAAACAAGTGAATGAACTAACAATAAACAAATCAAAGCAAGAGCAGAAGTGAAAATGAAATTGAATCAAGCAAACAAACAAGCAAGTAAACAAACAATCAAATAAAGCATTTAAAAAAACAAGCATGCAAGCAAACAACTGAAAGTAAACACTACTCCTACTCCTACACTAATAGTGGATGGGCCTGATCATGTGAAGTGATACTTCCAATGCAGCCACCGGTGCATTGGTACACCCATGTGAGTGAAGACTTGGTCCGCGAGTAACCTAGTTGTGCGAACCAGAATACAACAAAGATATGACAATGAAGACAGTCGAACTTTGTGTTTCAAAGTGCCCACGGGACATAAGTGAGTGCATGTGCATGATGGAAAGTCTGTGGACTTATCATGGTGTTGCGTGACACTACGTACAACTTTGAAGCAAAAGCACACTCTTGACTGAGACATGAAAGCAAACGAAAGAAACAAAGATAACTTGTGTCGCGCACGAGTGTTTGCAATGTAAAACTCCTCCAATGCATGAGCAATGGGATCGTGTAGTTTGAGTGGAGGAGGTGTGATATGTGTGTGAGATGGATCTTGAATGGATATGAATGAGTGATGAGGAGCCTTGGGTCATTGAACATGTTAGTGTCAGTCAGTTCAGCCTGTCACCAGTGATCAAATATTCTCTTACAAGGTGTTGTTAGGGTGTCAAGTCAAATTTTTGTTATTTCAGTGAGTCTTCAAATAAAAATTTGGTCACTGGTTGTTGTGTCTAGGTCACTGCTGCTCCCTTCAGTTACTCATGGTATTCATCACTCATCATGGTCATTGTCTTCTTCAAGGTATCATATCTTCATTTAAATGTCTTGGGTCATGAAAGGGTTAAATTCCTCATTTTAGGTCATGGTCTAGGGTTTCACTCCATGTGTCATCATGATACCATATGTTAAAAAAAATGTCCATCAGTTAATTCAGTGGGTAAAGGGAGTTAGAAGCATAGAGAAATAAAAATAAAGGTAAAGGTTATGTTTATTTTCAAAGAAGACAATGCTGCAATACACTACTTTGCCTCATCATTCCTCATAGGGACATGTTTGCTTCAAAATATGTTTATGACAAAATGGAGAAGAACTTTACAAACATGAAAGAGGTTTATCTCCATCATATTCCAAGGAACAAAAAGATCCTTCATTTTATGCATAGGTGTTATGATTTGAAATAAATGCCCAAAATACACTTGCTACAAGAGAGTTGCTTTTCTTCTGGATAGCTTGACTTCAAGACCCTTTTTCAGGGGTTTGGAGCAGGTTCTAGCAATGCTTAAGGACTCTATTATGTAGCAAACATCCTAAGATTTCCAATGGTACCTTCAGCTTGTGATTTGTATTAGTGGAAGGCATCCAAAAGTGCTTTGCAAATTGGCATTGCACGTTTGTCAGAGAAACCCTGAGTTTTTGTAGTGACCTTGGGAAAATCAAAATTTTCTCCCTGATTGAGTGTCCAAATTGCATGCTTGAGGAGTCTATGTTATATAATACTTCAAGAGCTTTCCAACGAGATATCAAGTGCTCACTTTGTAGCAGTTTAAGGCCTCCACAAGTTGTTTGGAAGATGGCATTGTGCTCAGGAACAGTGCGCTGTGCTCAAGAACACTGCGTTGCGATTGGGCCAGAGTACCTCAAATTTGCCAGAAACTCACCCAAATTGATTTTTTATGTTTTCTCATCTGTTTTCTTGCAATACTAAGCTCATCCACAAGTAAGTACACCACTTTACTTACTTTTTTGTCTTGCAAGATGATTTCAAGCGAAAGATTTCTTCAATTAGGGTTTCTAGTGAATTTCTCATGAAATGATGATAGCGTTGATGATGGTCATTTCGTTTTCTTGATTTTAAACATGTAGAATCTTATCCTACACCTCTAAACATGTTTAATATTCTATATGAACAACTAAAAAAACCTCAGAACATTAAATTACCTCACTAAAAGTGAAACCCTAGCTCATTCCTATGGGTTTTGGGCACTTTTCCTAAAAACTTAGTTTTTCCCTTTTATAAATACATTTCTCCTTAATTTCACTTCCTTTCATATTTATTAGTTGTTCGTAGTCCATATCCACCTCTTTCAAACTCCCTCTTCCATTTTTTCAACTCCACCTACCCATCATTTCATTTTTCACTCATTCCTCATTGTTTTTCCCCTTTCCTATCATCTAGGGTTTCAAAAATGAAATGAGATTGCTTCACCAAGCCATCACCAAGACACATCAACATAGCCTATGGAAGTAGGGTTATCAAAAAAAGTAGAGGAGGTTCCTAAGGCACCTAGCCCTGAAGTGACCAAAACATACCAAAGATGAAAATGAGTTGTGTTTGCTCCTCAAGTTGAGGAAAGGGCTAAGCCTTCTTCATCCACAAAGCAGGGACCAAGAGCGAAAGTCAAAGACACAGTTGAGAATGACTTTGAGATAGTTGATTCAAAGGCAAAGTATCATAATTGAAGCATGCAACAGACAATCAGAGATAAATACTATCAATCAAGGAGCTTACAATCAATATGGAAAGAGTAAAATATGTCATTTCATTCCTTGAACAGGAGAATAGTCAGCTCAAAGTAAAGGAATTGATCATGGAAAAAGAACAAGCCAAGTTATTTTAGAAGGTTGGAAAGGGAAAAGAGATCATAGAATAAAGTGAGCCTGAAGGATCAAATGGGAAAGGAAAGAGGAAAAGGCCAAGAACAAGGGGCCTAAAGAAGGCATTACAAGAAGAGCAAGAGCACATTTTGTTGAATGAAGACCTAGACCTAGAGGACAAAATTTCTCTTGAGGTCAATCAAGACAAGGAATATTGGCTTAATAGGGTGAATGAACACTTGGAGAAGCTCCTTGAGAAGGAAAATAGAGATAATCAGTTGCTCAAACATATGGCACACCACTACCAGGCTCAAAACATGATTGCCAATGTCAAGGTAAAGCAGCTTGAAAATAAGCTCAAGGAAGCCAAAAAAGACAAAAAGGATGAGGGAAACTTAGAGATGCTTGTTGAATCATATATGAAGGTTTAAAAAACATATTTTTACACCGTCCATCCAATTTTGAGCAAATTCTGAGCACTTTAAGTTTTTTAAGAATTTTTTGTCTAAATTACGAAAATCAGCTACTCAAGGCACTGCACTTTTTCCTCGAGCCTCCATTTGAGGAAACGTATACATTTTTGGAAAGGTATTTCCATCCTATAAAAACCCATTTTCTCATATTTTGCAGAGGTGGCTCAGTTTTGGAGAAAAGTACAAAAAAGTGGCAAAAAACTAGCATTTTGGACCCTTTTTTGATAGGCGCTGTGCACAGGGCGTGACCTTGTGAAAAAATTGAAACTATTCTGGAAACTCGACTTGAAAGTATAGTTGACCGTTCTCTCATTTTTGTATTTTCACTCCTGGAAGGTACCCGAAAATCAGCTCAAAGCCAGCGTTGCGCTTCTGCATTTTTCTTTGTTTTAACTTGTAAATTTCACTGTGTAAAATTTCTAGTTTCTAGTTTGACTTAGTCAAAGTCAAGATTATCTATGTAATGGAACTATTTTCGAGGCTAGGTGATGTAGGCATCAATAAATGTACATCAAAGATTGTTTTTGATGTTTATTAGGCCTCATAAAAGAAGCAAACTCCTAAACAAACTCTCCATGAAGTGTTTGAGTTTCACCTTCTCACTCTCACCTATTGGTTGAGAGAATCTTGGAGTCAGTTTCTCCACCAAGGAATTCGACTTCTGAAGGTGGGAAAGTGGTCTAGGGGAGGCTATATGTATAATTTCTCTTTCAGAGAGAAGGGTTGAACTTTTTTTGAAGGAGGCTTGCATGTAATCATCTTTTCAGCTAATACAGAGACATGTTGCAGCTATTTTCAAGGAACTATAGCCAAGTGAGTTCATGGTGCTTGTACTTCATTCTATTTGTTTTCTCATGGTTTAAACATATTTATATATATGATATCTCTTCTTTCTATGAATGCCTTACAGTGAAATATACAGAATTCTTGTTTTTCAAGCTCTGTTATCTAATTTTCATAGTTATGTTTATGTCTTCCTAAGCTAATGAAACCATGTTGCCCCTGGATTCCCCAAAAAACATCGTTTAGGGCCTCAAAATGGCTCCGGAAGTTCAGGACCCGAAAACTGCTAAAAATAGTAAGTTGTGCTACAATTAAGGAAACTGAAAACGCTGAAAGAGACAATGATGGGGGTCCAGATGGACTTGGCAGGTGGCCACCAATATCCACCTAGATCAGCTGAACCATTCACCTAGCGACTCCCACTTGCTTTGAAGACTCCATTGGTAGCAGGATCTAGAAATCGAAATGAGTTCTCAATCCAGAAGGTATGCTCCTATGCATCGAAATCATGTTCCATGCTTTCCAAATCGTATGCCTTAGACAGATTGTCAAACATACTTGCCAAAATTCAGAGATGGAAAAGGTGACGATGCTACACTTCATTTAATAAGATTTCATATGCATGTGCATAAGCTGAGGATTAATTTTCATGAAGATTGTTTAGTGAAGATGTTTATGGTCACATTAGAAGAAAGAGTACGGTCTTGGTATGAAATCTTGCCTCTTGCTTATATCTATTCTCTCAAGGATTTTCACTCAGTATTCTTTGAGAAGTATAAAGAAGTATAAAGAAGCCTATCCTTCTAATTGCTTTTGATTGAAGATTGATGTGATAATTTTGAAAATTTTATTCAAGAGCTGGAAAGTGCTTATGGCGATGAAGAGTTTATGGATGATGAACTCTTGGATGTTTTGAATGAAAACCCTTTTCACCACCATGTTAAGATCATGGATTCTACCCGGGATGACAATGAAATCGAGCATAATTCTCCAATACATGACAGGGATCTTCTATCATCTAAAATATGTGATAATTTGTAGCAGTCTTATGATCCACAAGAACATCCTCAACAGATAACAATTTCTACAGCTGAAAATGAAATTGATCAGATTGTCAAGGATCAAGAAAAGTGCAGTGAAAGAGAAGAGTTTGTTCTAAAGCATCTCGCAAGAGAAAATTGTATTCAGGAAAATTTCCAACAAACAATGTCTTCTTTGACTGAATATAATATTGATCAACAATCAATTGATGAAGGTCACATTCATTCCCTCGAATTATATGAAGGTATTCAACAGTGTTAAGGAGACCAAGACATTGATGAGGAGTGTCAATCGGATTTCTCTTCAAATATTTCATTTCTTGGATTTTTGTTTCAAGTTGAAACTTGTCCATCTATATGTTCAGAATTTTTTGAAGACCAAGAGCACACTCTTCCCAAAATTCATCATGAAGAGTGACTAGTTGCAATAGAAGGATGTTTCTTGATTCCTCCAAATCAGCAAGAGCCAATTTTGCATGATTTCCAGGATCCTCTAGCAAATTTGTTATAGCCAATAATGAAGATCAATGTTACAACATTCATTGATGAAGGTGATCAGTTTCAACACATAGACAACTCAACAGTTTGGAATGAGGTTTGTTTTCATGTTTTAAATCATCTAGAATAACATATGTTGCATGCTTTCCATGATCCTCTGATGAGTTTATTGTAGTCATCAGTAGAGGAAGAATTTTCCAAGTTTGTCAATACAGGTGTTGAATCCATATGGAATTTGGAGTTGCCTAGCTTTTGTTTTGTCTTCCTGCTCAAGGAAAGTGTGAGTAGGATTCAAGTAAGTAGCCATTTGCTAGATTGGTTACACTGGAGGGATCATTACACATGATTATATATACATCTTCAACAGGAGTGTGGTTATCATTAGGATTTGAAGCGCGAGGTGAAGGCCCTAAGATCCCGATGGTCTGCTGCCATTAGTAAGTTTAGTCAATGTGTTTTTTATAGTCAAGTTAGTCGGTTAGTCAGTCAGTTTTCAGTTTTAGTTTAGTTTTTTGCATTCTGATTCCATGCCCAATGGACAAGGCTACTTGGTCTATAATGTTCTTGACACCTCCAAGTAGTTGGCATCCCTAGTTGGAGCCAATGCTAGTGTCAGTCAGTTTATTCTATCACCAGTGATCAAATATGCTCTTACAAGGTGTTGTTAGGGTGTCAAGTCAAATTTTTGTCATTTCAGTGAGACTTCAAATAAAAACCTGGTCATTGGTTATTGTGTCTAGGTCATTGCTACTCCCTTCACTTACTCATGGTCTTCATCACTCATCATGGTCATTGTCTTCTTTGAGGTATCATATCTTCATTTAAATGTCTTGGGTCATGAAATGGTTAAATTCCTCATTTTAGGTCATGGTCTAGGGTTTTACTCCATGTGTCATCATGATACCATATGTCAAAACAAAACATGTTCATCAATTAATTCAGTGGGTAAAGGGAGTTAGTAGCTTAGGTAAATCAAAATAAAGGTAAAGGTAATGTCTATTTTCAAATAAGACAATGCTGCAGTACATTACCTCGCCTCATCATTCCTCACAGGGACATGTTTGTTTCAAAATATGTTTATGACAAAATGGAGAACAATTTTACAAAAGTGAAAGATATTTTTGTCCATTATAGTCCAAGGAACAAAAACCTCCTTCATTTTATACATAGGTGTTATGATTTGAAATAAATGCCCAAAACACACTTGCTACAGGAGAGTTGCTACACTTCAGGACTTGAATTCAAGACAGTTTTTTAGGGGTTTGGAGCAGGTTCTTGCAGTGCTTAAGGACTATATTATGTAGCAGACATCCTAAGATTTCCAATGGTACATTCCGTTTGTGATTTGGATTAGTGGAAGGAAAATCCAAAAGTGCTCTGCAAGTTGGCATTGCGCTTTTGTGAGAGAAACCATGAGTTTTTGTAGTGACCTTGGGAAAGTAATTTTTTCTCCTTGATGGATTGTCCAAATTGCATGCTTTAGGAGTCTATCTTATAGCAGAATTCAAGAGATTTCCAATGAGCTATCAAGTGCTAAATTTGGAATAGTTCAAGGCCTCCAACAGTGGTTTGGAATATGGCACTGCGCTCAGGAACACTGCATTGCGCTCAGGAAGACTGCACTATGCTTGGGCCAGAGTACCTCAAATTTGCCAGAAACTCACCCAAATTGTTTTTTAAAGATTTCTCACCTATTTTCTTGCAATACTAAGCTCATACACAAGTAAGTACACCCTTTTACTTACCTTTTTGTTCTTCAAGATGAATTCAAGCCAAAGATTTCTTCAATTAGGGTTTCTAGTGAATTTCTCATGAAATGATGATAGGGTTGATGATGATCATTTGGTTTTCTTGATTTTAAACAGGTAAAATCTTATCCTACACCTCTACACATGTTTAATATGCTATATGAACCACTGAAACAACCACAAAACATTAAATTACCTCACTAAAAGTGAAACCCTAGCTCATTCCTATGGGTTTTGGGCACTTTTCCTAAAAACTCAGTTTTTCCCTTTTACAAATACATTGCTCCCTCATTTCACTTCCTTTCCTCTTTATTAGTTGTTCATAGTCCATATACACCTCTTTCAAACTCCCTTTGCCATTTTTTCAACTCTACCTACCCATCATTTCATTTTTCACTCATCCCTCACTATTTTTCCCCCTTTCCTATCATCTAGGGTTTCAAAAATGAAATGAGACTACTTCACCAAGCCATCACCAAGACACATCAACATAGACTATGGAAGTAGGGTTATCAAAAAAATTAGAGGAGGTTCCCAAGGCACCTAGACCTGAGGTGACCAAAACATACCAGAGATGGAAAGGACTTGTGTTTGCTCCTCAAGTTGAGGAAAGGGCCAAGCCTTCTTCATACACAAAGCAGGGAGTGAGAGCGAAAGATAAAGACACAGTTGAGAATGAGTTTGAGCTAGTTGATTCAAAGGTAGAGGATCAAACTTCAAACATGCAATAGACAATCAGAGATTAATACTATCAAATCAAGGAGCTTACAATCAATATGGAACAAGAAAAATATGTCATTTCATTCCTTGAACAGGAGAATAGTCAACTCAAAGAAAAGGAATTGATCATGGAAAAAGAACAAGCCAAATTATTGCAGCAGGTTGGCAAGGGAAAAGAGATCATAGAATCAAGCGAGCCTAAAGGATCAGAAGGGAAAGGAAAGAGGAAAAGGCCAAGAACAAGGGGCCTAAAGAAGGCATTGCAAGAGCAAGAGCACATTTTGTCGAATGAAGACCTAGACTTAGAGGATAGAATTTCTCTTGAGGTCAATCAAGGAAAGGAATATTGGCTCAATAGGGTGAATGAACACTTGGAGAAGCTCCTTGAGAAGGTAAACATAGATAATCAGTTGGTCAGACATATGGCACACCACTACCAGGCTCAAAACATGATCGTCGATGTCAAGGTAAAGCAACTTGAAAATAAGCTCAATGAAGCCAAAAAATACCAAAAGGATAAGGGAAACTTGGGGATTCTTACTGAATCATCTATGAAGGTTTAACAAACATATTTTTAAACCTTCCATCCAATTTTGAGAAAATTCTTAGCACTTTAAGTTTTTTTGAATTTTTAAGAGAATTCTACATTTTTGGAATGCTCTTGCCATCCTTTAAAAACACATTTGCTCATATTTTGCAGAGCTTGCTTAGTTTTGGAGAAAAGTGCAAAAAATTGGCAAAAAAATAGCATTATGGACCCTTTTTTGACAGGTGCTGCACACAGGGAGTGGCCTTGGTAGAATGGATGTTTGAAGGCCTTCCCATGGTCCAAATTCAAAAATTAAAACTGTTCTGGAAACTGGAATTGAAGGGATAGTTGACTGTTCTCTCAGTTTTGTATTTTGACCCCTATAAGGCACCTGAAAATCATCTCAAGGTCGACACTGCGCTTCTGCACTTTTCTGTGTTTTAACTTGTAAATTTCATTGTGTAAAATTTCTAGTTTCTAGTTTGACTTAGTCAAAGTCAAGATTCTCTACGTAATGGCTCTATTTTTGAGGCTAAGTGATGTAGACATTAATAAATGTACATCATAGGTTGTTTTTGATGTTTATTAGGCCTCATAAAAGAAGCAAACTCTCCATGAAGTGTTTGAGTTTCACCTTCTCACTTTCACCTATTGGTTGAGAGAATCTTGGAGTTAGTTCCTCCACCAAGGAATTCAACACCTGAAGGTGGGAAAGTGGTCTAGGAGAGGCTATATGTATCTTTTCTCTTTCAGAGAGAAGGGTTGAAATTTTTGTGAAGGAAGATTGCATGTAATCATTTTTTTAGCTAATACAGAGACATGTTGCAGCTATTTTCAAGGAACTCTAGCCCAATGAGTTCATGGTGCTTGTACTTAATTCTATTTGTTTTCTCATGGTTTAAACATCTTTATCTATATGATATCTCTTCTTTCTATGTATGCCTTACAGTGAAATATACATAATTCTTGTTTTTCAAGCTCTATCATCTAGTTTTCATAGTTATGTTTATGTCTTCCTAAGCTAATGAAATCATGTTTACTTATTCTCATTAGTTTCTTCTTCACTTTCTCCTCTATATTGCACAGACAATATTCAAATTACACCATGGCTTTTGATATCTAGCTCCTTCTCATATTTTCTCCTGCACTCCTACAACCTAGACCTATTTGTGGCTCCAAACCATAAGTTCAGCAAACCCTAAAACTCAAATTTTCACAAACAAATGCACATATATAGCCTATCACTAAGAAGAGACATAAAGAGATCCCTCTCATGCTCAGTAGGGCTAGATACTGAGCTGAAGTGGTTTGAGGTTACCCTTCTCGATTTCCTTTTCAGCCTAGGAGATTGTAAGGACTAGCAGAACAATTTCATGATTGGAAGTGAGACTAACCCCAAAAGAGCGAGGACCCGACATAACCATCAGCTTGGGTTGGAGTGCCTCAATAGTCTTGGGTGTCTAAGCTTCATCATCAAGTAGATCATCATAAACTAGTGGCTTCGAAAGATCAATTGCGATAGATTCATGACCGTGATAAAAAATAGAAGCAAATGGATCACGACTGCCATGATCAGAAAAATCATGGAATTCTTAAGCATCCTCATGATCAGATCAAAATCAAATAGAGGGGTAGATGAAAAGTGAACGAACTCATCCTCTGTTATCGAGAAAATACAAATGAAGGATCAAGTGGATCTTCAATGTATAACTTATCCTCTCCATTGTCAAATGATGGACTAGCTGTTGGAAATACCGGGGGGGGGGGGGGGGGGGGGGGGGGGGGGGGGGTGGGGTGGGGGGGATGGACACAGGGGGTGAATCAATATTCCTTTTCAATTGTTATTTTTACCAGTTAAATCATTTATATTTAGAACCCAAAATGAACAATAGGAATGAATGATTTTATTAATATAATCTTTGCAATAAATCAAGTACACTGGATATAGGTCTCCAACTTGTTGCCAAGCACCAACTTGGACTTTTTGTGAGGCTCCAACCTCCAGGGCACTAACCCTATCTTGTCAAGGTACCAACCTTGGATTTAGGAGCACCAACTCCAAGGACACTAATCCTTCCAATTCTGAGGCACCAACCCCAAGGTCTTCGACCCTATCTTGTCAAGGCACCAACCTTGGATTTAGGAGCACTAACTCCAAGGAAACCAATCCTTCCAATTCTAAGGCACCAATCCCAAGGGCTGCAACCCTATCTTTGCTTTGTCAATAATTGTTTTGATTGTATTACACTTCTCTCAAAATCTTCTTCACTATGTTCTGTCAATCTACAGCTTCACTGTAGTCTCCATGCTACATCATCAATGAAAACCTGTCTTCATATGAAGGAGTCTTCACAACTCTTCATATTGCCCACACAAAGTCTGTAAAGTTACCTCATGATGATTTCAAATAGCCATCATGATCTCCAACAATGTCTCCAAGATCTGCTGATGCTTTTCAATAAGATATCTTTGATAAGTTGCACTAAGCCTCAATTTCTACACACAAAAAAACAATTCTCTATTTCAACCCATTGTTCTATCTGCTGCGGTAAGTGCTTCAGGAGTGACTGCTTCTTATTGTTCTTAATGTCGCGATATCATACTTTCAAGGGTCATACTCACAAATACTTCAATACTGGTGTAGTCTATTGCTCCCTTCAAATGATGGCAGATCAAACCTTATTTCACTTTATTGAATTGTTCTTTGGAGTTACGATTTGTACTTCTCCTATTAATTCACCACGGGTTCAAGCCTTTCAAAGATTAACCCATTCAGCAGAGTCGCTTGACCTTCGGCTTCCTTCTTTCTCGTTTGATCTTCGACTTCCTCTTCTTCCGCAAAACCTTTTGGCTTCCTTCTTCATTTGCTTGACCTTCGGCTTCCACTTTCTTTCGCTCGACCTTCAACTTCTCAATATTTGGCTTCCTCTGTCTCTTCAAGTTCACGAGTTGTGAACTGTTAATTTTTCTCTGTGTTAGATGCATGAAATCCGTTACCTGAAGTGAAGCGTTTCAACTTGTATATTTATGAGTTTCATCAATACCCAAAAGACACGTTTATTGGAGGGAGGCCGACTTGTATATTAAAATATATCGAAGAGTATTTCATCCACAAACTTAATTATTCATGGAAATCACATCATAAGAGAGGTTATACCCATATTGGAGTTCCCACGTGCCACGTCATTCCTTTAATCTCGCAATCTCAACTTTCATGAAAATCGGAGGTTTTACAAGAGTGCACATGCTCTATCCTCCGATATAAACATCATCGATATTCACATATCAAGATAGTTAAAACCATATAATGGGTGGTCCCACCTACCACATCATTACCTTAATCATAATCGCAACTTTTAGAAATTTTCACATAACATAGTGATTCCACTACTACTGATGGAGTGGATGTGATATGATCTTAAGCAGTTGTTAATAAACCTGCCGGGTCCACAACCTTATCGCAATCGGTGGTTTGACATCCCTTAGAAACTAGCAATACTGCGGATGCGATATTGTATAAAGTCTTGTTATAGTGGTGCAATGGATCCGTAATAATATCATGATTAGGGGTTTTAACGTAACATCCCTTTAAGTCTTGTGATATGAAAGTTCTGATGCGACAGATGCGATATTTCTTTAGGGCGTGTTATAATGGAGTGATTGGGTCTACACCTTATATCACAATCAGGGTTTGCAGGACTTCGACTGGCACATGGATTAAAACGGCCTTAACCCCCGCAGTTGACTGTGATCTAAGAGTTGAATATGAGATCGACAACTAGGATTGAGTGTGGGACTTTAGCCACGATCAAGGAAATTTGCACTTTCCTACCCCCGCAGTTACTAATCACCATCGATCTAACAGATCTGTTGATTTAATGATCCAGATCTATTCCTCCGCCATACTTCTTCTACAAGCACTTGGGTTTGATCTCGACCGTTCATTTCTTGACTCCATTATATTGCAATCGAGGGTTTGAGCATTGTTTACATACCTTAATATAATAGAACCGCCGATAACGCGATAATATAATTTCTCTGATAAAGCGCCGATATCTTAACTCCTCCCTATAAACTACTTCCGATAAATTGCTTCTCTTCTCTTGCTGGCTTTCAATAACTTCTTCCTCTTACTCTTTGCATATGCGATAGATCTGCACTGTCTTGGCTCATCGCTCCTGTGGTTTCTCTTTACTCCTATCCGATACACTGCTCCAATAGCTCTTCTTCCGATATTTCTTCTATGCTCCGATAACTCTTCTTCTGATAGCTCTTCTTTGATGGATTTTGATGAACTCTTCCTGCTCCTGTTGCTTCACGAATCTTCTCTGCTTGGCTTCACATTATTATTTACTATCAAAAATATTTCCATATTAACATCAATGAAAATATAGATCAATAATCTCCCCCTTTATCATTGGTGGCAATATTCTTCTTCTCTCCCTCTTTGACATCAATGGCAAAGGAGTCCACAAGGACTCCCCTTGTCAAGCTACTACTCTTCTTCATGAATAGTAAATCTTCATGCGTATATTAATCCCCCTATCATAATGCTCTTATTTTTACTCAAGATAGGAGGATTGATGCCTTATCATCAATTAGCACATTATCCCTTCTTGATGTCTAAAAAAACTACTTTATCATGGCTTCAACAATGCTTAAAGATGCTCCACTTCAATGCTTCCAAACAGATTCCAAATAGCCACACACCAAATGTTCAAGTCCAAGTTTTTATGCTTCAATCCATATTTTGTTGTCTCCATAGTCAGAATTAAGAGGCCTTCATAGTTCGAATCAAGAGAAAATGCCACTAAAATTGTCTTTCTTGCTATCTCTCTTTAGATCCGAGTTCCTTTGTATCTCCACGGTTCTCCTTAAGTTGCTGAGCTATATTTGACATCACAACATTCTCCTTGTTTTTTTAATATCTAATCTGTGACTGTCTTTTAAATTCTTTCTACTGGTTGACAAATTTTTGCAATGCTTCAATTATGCTAGATTCTTCCAACTGCTCTTTCTTCAAGCTCCATTCCCAGATGTATCTATTTGTTTGAAGGTTGCCTCTATTACTGTCCTTGATTTACCTATTCTCACATCATATCCCTGAGTCGAGATATTCAACTTATCTAATACCAACAACATAGTTATTTACCCTATTTCTCTAGCATTGGATGGCCTTCTCTGCTGCTCCAATTTATCCTTAGTGATCAAGTTGAAAACATCTTCAACAACAGTCCAAACAATGGTTACAAGATCATGTTTTTCAATGTAGTGCTCCTGAGAAATGATCTTTATCAAAGAACGATTGTTAATATAGCTTATCAAGGATTTCATAAGGACCCTTTCACGAATAGCCTCTGCAATAATGATCAAGAATCACAGGCTCCCCCTAACTGTATGCATCATCTCTTTTGGCAGAGTCTTCCCATAAAATGATTAGATTGTCGAAGATTAGGTCAATAAAATGTGTTGCTGGCTGGAGAGTTCAAGGGACTTTCGGATTGTATTTGCTTCCTTCTCCATACTTGTGTAACTTTCTTATCTGGCATGGTTCTAGCTTGTGTAGGAGCCCAAGTCAAGTTACAATCACGTGCCATATGACCAATGTTATGACACTTGAAGCATTCTATGTTGTTCATGAATAAGAATTCATGATTTCTTCCTACAAAATTGCTTCTTGGAGATTGTCGGGGACCATAGTGTATATCTTTGTGGTATGCTCTACAATCTTTTTCCATGTGTCCAAAGTTTGTACAAGAATAACAATAACCAAGAAATATACTTTGGTACTTGGGAGAAGAAGGTTTCCTTGATATACTTCTGAAGTCCTTCTACCTTGATATCCTTTGATTATAACCATTGCTTCTTGCATCATTGACATCATCTGCATTTATTCTTGGAATAGGATTTCCTTCATTGTTGCCTTGACTCTTATCCTTGCCTTTGCTGGAACTGAGAGCATCAACATTTCTTTCTGGTTTCCTCACATCTTTGTTGTTTGAAGTATTATCATTCTTGCTTGAGGATTCACCTTCATAGCCAAGACTTGATTTATCAAATGGAGATCTTTGATGGTTGAGCATGTCATCCAAGGCTTGAGAGCTCTTCAAGATTTTGTCCATTCCTTCAACCTTTTTCCCAAGGGAGACAATCTCTTCTTCCAATCTTTCACAATCATTATTCTTCTTAGCAAGTTGTTTCTCAAACTCTTCCTTGATACATATTGCTTCATTTGATTCTATTTTAAGGGAGATGATTTCTGATTTCATTCTGAAGATTTCTTCATATTCCTTTGCTAGACTGCTATCCATTTCTTCCTTGATCCTTGTAGCTTTACATGTTTATACCTTTAGAAGGTTGATGTCAGATTTTAATTTGAATATTTCTCCATCCTTTGCTTTTAGTTGACATATCATGGTGTTTCTCTCCTTTTCTACTTCATCAACCTGTCCTTCTATGATTACCAATGCTTCCATTGTCTTCTTAGCTCCTTGTGCTAACTTTCTTACTTCTTGTAGTTGAGATTTGAGAGAGGAGATCTCTACTTTGTACCGACCAATCTCTTATTCAAATTTGTTCAAGCTCTTACACCTTTGTTCAAACTGACTTGACAAGATATCTTCCCGTTTCTTTGCTTTATCTAATTGATTTGTCATGGATATGACTTCTTCATGGTGCTTTCTTTTGCTTTGATGAAATTCCTTCTTAAGCTTGGCGAGCTCTTCATCTCTTTCTTGTACTTGAAGCTTGACAAGGTCAACTTCCTTCCTTGTTTGGTCTTGGTCACCAGCTAGTGCTTTCTTCTTAAGTTCCTTATTTTCCTTTTTCAAATTCATAATCTCTTCCATGGCAGCCATAATTTTAGTGAGGATATCTTCTTCAAAGTCTTTTTAATTCTCTTCATCTTCTAGGTCTTCTTTAGCATTGATGTCATCAATCTTATCTTCAGCTTCCTTGATGGGCTCTGGATGTTCTTCTTGTTTTCCATCATTTTCTTGACTAGAGATCATCGTCAACAATTCTTATGCGTGAAGATCATGAAGTTTGTCCCATATACCCTTTGTTGATGAACATTTTCCTAAATTGTTCTTTATAGAATTTGGTAGCCCATTCAAGATTGCCTTCATCGCTTTTGCATTGTACTCCTTGGATTATCCATTCATCATGTTATTAGTAATTATTGATTCCCATACTTCAATGCCTTGAGTCTTTAAGAAATTCCTCATTCTTGCCTCCCATATATCAAAGTTCCCATTGAACAATGGAGTCGCCACAAATTGATTGACTTCAATTTTGGTGGTTGAGAGAGACACATCTTTAGGAGGATTGGAGACTTTCTTCCTTGGATTCACCATTTGTGTTCGAATGATCAACCTTCAAGTTGTTAGGCTTTGAGTGAAGGTACTGGCTCTAATACCAATTGTTGGAAATACTGAGAGGAGGGGGGGTGAATCAGTATTCCTTTTCAATTATCATTTTTACCAGTTAAATCATTTATATTTAGAACACAAAATGAGCAATAGGAATAAATTCTTTTATTAATATAATATTTACAATAAATCAAGTACAATGTATATAGGGCTCCAACCTGTTGCCAAGCACCAACTTGGACTTTTTGTGAGGCTCCAACCTCCAGGGCACCAACCCTGTCTTCTCAAGGCGCCAACCCCAAGGGCTCCGACCCTATCTTGTTAATGCAACAACCTTGGATTTAGGAGCACCAACTCCAAGGACACCAATCCTTCAAATTATAAGACACCAACCCCAAGGGCTCCAACCCTATCTTTGCTTTGTCAAGAATTGTTTTGATTGTATTACACTGCTCTCAAAATATTCTTCACTATGTTCTGTTAATCTACAACTTCACTGTAGTCTCCATGCTACATCATCAATGACAACCTGTCCTCATATGAAGGAGTCTTCACAACTCTTCATATTTCCCACACAGAGTCTGCAAAGGTACCTCATGATGATTTCAAATATCCATCATGATCTCCAACAACGTCTCCAAGATCTGTTGATGCTTTTCAACAACATATCTTTGATGAGTTGAGCTAAGCCTCAATGTCTACACACAAAAAAAAAATTCTTTGTTTCAACCCGTTTTTCTATCTGCTGTGGTAAGTGCTTCAGGAGTGACTTCTTCTCACTATTCTTAGTGTCGCGATATCTTACTTCCAAGGATCATACTCACAAATACTTCAATACTAGTGTAGTCTATTGCTCCCTTCAAACTATGGCAGATCAAACCTTATTTCACTTCACTGAATTTTTCTTCCAAGTTATGATCAATACTTCTCCTATTAATTCATCACAGGTTCAAGCCTTTCAAATATTAACCCATTCAGCAAAGTCGCTTTACCTTCAGCTTCCTTCTTTCTCGTTTGATCGTCGGCTTCCTCTTCTTCTGCAAAACCTTTCAGCTTCCTTCTTCGCTCACTCGACCTTCGACTTCCACTTTCACTCGCTCAACTTTCGACTTCTCGATATTTGGCTTCCTCTATCTCTTCAAGTTCACAAGTTGTGAACTGTTACTTCTTCTCTGTGTTAGATTCACGAAATCTGTTACCTGTAGTGAAGCGTTTCAACTTGTATATTTATGAGTTTCATCAATACCCAAAAGACACGTTTATTGGAGGGAGGCCGACTTGTATATTAAAACATATCGAAGAGTCTTTCATCCACAAAATTAATTATTCATGGAAATCGTATCATAAGAGAGGTTATACCCTTATTGGAGGTCCCACATGCCACGTCATTCCTTTAAACCTGCAATCACAACTTTCATGAAAATTGGAGGTTTTACAAGAGTGCACATGCTCTGTCCTCCGATATAAACATCATCGATATTCACATATCAACATAGTTAAAACCATATAATGGGTGGTCCCACCTGCCACATCATCACCTTAATCGTAATCGCGACTTTCAGAAATTTGCACATAACATAGTGATTCCACTACTGCCGACGGAGCGGATACGATATGATCTTAAGCAGTTGTTAATAAACCCGTCGGGTCCACAACCTTATTGCAATCAGTGGTTTGACATCCCTTAGAAACTAGCAATACTATGGATGCGATATTGTATAAAGTCATGTTATAGTGGTGCAATGGGTCTGAAATAATATCGCGATCGAGGGTTTTATCGTAACATTCCTTTAAGTCTTGTGATATGAAAGTTCCGATATGAAGGATGTGATATTTCTTTAGGGCGTGTTATAATGGAGCGATCGGGTTTGCACCTTATATCACAATTGTTGTTTGCAGGACTTCGACTGGCACACGGATTAAAGCAACCTTAACCCCCCCCAGTTGATTGTGATCTAAGAGTTGAATATGAGATCGACGGCTAGGATTGAGTGCAGGACTTTAGCCACGATCAAGGAAATTCGTAATTTCCTACCCTCGCAGTTGCTAATCACCGTCGATCTAACAAATCTATTGATCTGATGATCCAGATCTATTCCTCCTATTCTTCTTCTGCAAGCTCTTGGGTTTTATCTCCGTCGTTCATTTCTTTATTCCGTTATATTGCAATCGGGGGTTTTAGCAGTGTTTACATACCTTAATATAATAGAACCGCCGATAATGCGACAATATAATTTCTCCGATAAAGCACTGATATCTTAAATCCTCCCTATAAACTACTTCCAATAAATTGCTTCTCTTCTCTTGTTGGCTTTCAATGACTTCTTCCTCCTACTCTTTGCATATGTGATAGATCTGCATTGTCTTGGCTCATCGCTCTTGTGGTTTCTCTTTACTCATATCCGATACACTACTCTGATAGCTCTTCTTCTGATAGTTCTTTTATGCTCCGATAACTCTTCTTTGATGGATTTTGATGAACTCTTCCTACTCCTGTTTCTTCATGAATCTGCTTTGCTTGGCTTCACATCATTATTTACTATCCAAAATATTGCCATATTGACATCAATGACAATCTAGATCAACACTGGCATCCAGTGAGTCCTACGAGTGATTAAAAATGGGTACATCCGTAAATGAAGACACACATAAAAAATCATGGATGACAGGTTCACCAAAGACGCTACAAAGGAACAGAGGGGGCTCGGATGGAAGGGAGTCATCCTTCGCCAAATGTTGATGTTCAAGCTCCCACTCATACTCTTCATGAATGACAATGCATGTTGGTTGTGCAACACCAACTCCATCAGTAGGTTGTTCCTCATTCACAACAAGTGAAGAGTCTGGATTGGACGAACACAAGACATCATCATCCCGAGGAACATCTAGTTGTGAAGATGGAGGTCGAAGAAAATAATGCATATGGGAATTTGAAGGACTCACAACCGAATCTATATGAAAATTAAGTGGAGTGATGTTGGGAGGGTGTGAAGAATGAAAAAATGTGCGAACATGATCCTCAACATCAATAGGCAATGGTGGAACTGTTGAATGAAAGGGAGGCAGACAATCCATTGAGACAGTGCCTGCTCCCACAAGGGACTGTGCAATTCCATCAACGAAGAAGGTTGAGCAAGGCTTGACATCAAACTTTCTCTTGGGATGGGAAAATTTCTTAAGGCAGTACTCAAACTAGTCCCAGAGATAAGCAAACTTCATCTAGCTCCTCGGAGCTTGAAATTGTAAGTCATGGAAGCGCTACGAAAAATCAATAACAAATTCATGTAGAGCCTTCCATTGCTGTAACAGTTTCTCGTCAAGATGGTCTGGATCAAAATGATGGAACATGTCTTCAATAAGATCACAATAATGCTGACATGAGTGCATGGTGTCAGCCGGTAGGCTAAGCACCCAATGAAATGGGGATTCACAAAGTGTGAATGCAAGTAGCAGACTGGCCTATTCGACAGTAAACTCATCTTCCTCATAAATCATGGAAAGGAACTTATGTAAGTGTTCAAGCCAGGCCACTTCGCCTTCACCATCATACATGTGAGTGGACAAGAGATTCAGAATCTTCCCCAAGATGGAGACATCTTCACGATTCGAAAACACCTCGGGGGAAGAAGAATGTAAGACTCCATGAAAGATATATCATATGCAAAGGTTCAAAACTGGATGAGAGGAGACTACTTGTCATTAGGCCCTCCTTTTAGTGCCAGAAATGTTGACGATGTTGGACCCGCCAACATGTCAAGGGGATCTCCCCGGTAAAAAGTCCTAATTAGAACTTAGACCATTTGGTGTAGGAGTCCCAACAGTGGGTTGTAAGGTAATGCCTTGACTGCGATGTCGCAAAGAGGCAAGTAATATAACTCTGTCAGTAGGAAGGTAGTGACTGAAGTAGTGAGTCAAGGAATGAGTATGAGAGTTTTCAACACTTCAAAGTGGGGAGGAAGGTGAAGGTGAGTTCCAAGTTGAAAGGGATCAGTCCCAACTCTGTTAGGAATGCACCACACAAGGGACATGCACAGCTTCCGGTAGAGCAGTCGACACAGATGCGGTAGTCCCAACATACAAGGTAAGATAACCTGAACAACACTCATGGATCAGTCTGAGACGGGTGTGACTGTTGATATAACAAGGTTTAGAGAAAGGTCTGTCTGGTGTTCGGAGAAGTAGTTGACACAGACGGTGACATCATTAACAACATATGCAACACAATAATGACAGATTCATATAATTTCATCTGAATCAGTTCATACACAAATACATAAGTTAAACAACATATATCATTAAGGAAAGCGGAGTAGTCCATCTACGATAACAACATATGCATGAAAATGTGTTAGCTTTATTATATAAATAAGTGTAAGTTCCAATCATATAATACACCATGTAAACCTGCTTGCCCTATAAGTAGAACGTTACAGCCACATCCGCCTGCTCCTCCAAAGAGATGTACTAGCTCCGCACAGTGGAGAAGCCAAGGCGCGTTACAATATTGTCCAAGCCTTCTTGAAGATAGTCTTAGTAGAAGGTTGGCTAACCAAAAGCCTATACAATGAGTTATGAGGGACTATTTATAGCAAAGGGTGGGGTGACCCTTGACATTCCCCTTTGCGTCAGTTCAACTACCCTCATGACTCTTCACCTACTCCATGACTGTTACATCCAATTGTGGACACATGAATTACACTTGACATGACTCAACATTACGATGCACATGTACTCATGTGAGACAACATGGCTTGAGCAAGCCTTGCAATATCTCATTAACACTCGGTCCACTTTGGTTGGACCAAATATTTGACATGCTTGTGATGGTGAAGCTAGTGAGCTGATGCCAGGCTTGGTCATCTATGATGGTGTGTATGCACCTCATGGTGACATTTTGTTGAAGCAAACTCTTGCCTCTATTGCAATCGGTGCATTAATTTGGCCCCTTCATCAAACTTGTATACTAACATGCGCATGGTCGTCTTGAGTATAGTTGAACCTGAAACACACTGATGCGCAATGTTCATGCTGATCTTCAAGTGTGTGTTGGTGGTCATGCACATCAACTTGCCGAAGTGCATGTTCAACCCTAGTTGGATTTGCTTCTTGTCTTCTCCTTGGTGAGTGTGTTGAATGGGTTGGGTTGCATGCATGCACTCAACGACATGCATGCTGCTAGATTCTTTGCATGCGTTCAACAGCACTACTCACCTTTTTTTCTCTGTGTTAGTTGCTGGGATGGATCCTTAACTTGTACTGGCTCAGTTTCATCCGCGAGTGCATGTTACGCCCACTGTTGTTCTTGTTCCTCCTACAACTCATTGGATTGTCTGCAACGTCATGTTCTTCCTGAGTTGCTGCTTCAACACATGCAACTCCTTCTTGGTCCCGTCTTATGCCTTCACGCGATCTTCATGCCGCGTCATCACTTCATAGCTTGAGTCTCCAAAGTTGCTTTCATTATAAGTGGATCTGCTTGATCTTGCAACTTTACTTCTCCTCTAGGTTGTCAACAACCTTCCTCTTGCATTTGCTGCATTCGCTGCATTCGGTATGCTGCCTTCAGTTGCTGTTCATGATGTTGCTCACTATGATGTTGCTGTTTGATGTCCTTGTCCATGAACAAATTTATGTCTTCGTGAGTAGGTAAGCCCATGGACACTTGATTGGCTGCATCCCTAAGCGTGCTCTAAACGGTGTCTTTATCTCTTCTCTCTTGCAAACCATTGTACCTGTACTGTTGAGAGGAAGATGAATGCCTGTGATACCCGGAGACATGGTAGCACTCATAGCAAGCAATTTGTTAGTCAAAAACCAAAATGAACATGAGAACTAACTTGCAACATACCTGGGTGAATGATCATGAAGGTTGCACAATTTTGGCCGGGAGGGCAGGAGGCTGACTGCCAAGACTGCATAAGGCATAGTCTAGGCTACTAAGAGACTTACTGACCACTGGAACTGCGTAATGCACAGTTTAGTTGGGCAGTTGGCTACTGGGATTGTGGAATGAGCAATCTCAGCCGGGAAGCAATATTGGCCTAGGGGCAGATTTGCGCAAATTTTTGGACCAAGCAGCCACTAACCTCTAGAAATGTGCATTTTAGTCTAGGAGGCTAGTGATAGGCCAGAATGCGCAAATATGGAGAGGAAGGTGAGCCTTCCTTCTCCAGATTGCGCAATGTAACCTTGGTGAAGGCAGAGCTTGGGCCAAGGTTGGCCTGACTCGCCGACGGGCAATTGAAAGCAAGTAAATCAATGAATGCATGGTGACACTAAGTGATAGCAGAAGTGATTAATAGTGCATACAAAACATGAATGAAATACTTGGAAAACAGATCAACATGCATGTAGGTGAGGTAGTTTGCTGGTTAGGTGAACGTTCGTGAAAAACAGTTTCATGCATGTGAAAAAAGTGAGATAGCAATGAAAATTGAAACAGAGCTAGGACAAGCTAGAATATATGTAAACGACAACAGGCATCAAAGAAATCAAGCAAACGGTACTCCCATAAGAGAAAACACAAAAAGAAACAGAAATGCAGCACAAGGCATGGGAAGCAGGCTTACCCCAAAACAATTGAGCTGAATGTGCTCACTGCTCCTAGATGTGATGTGGGATGTCAGAGCTACTAGATTTATGTGAGGAATGAGCTCTGTAGTGTCTGGTTGATAAGTTTTGATAACATCGAGGTTATGACGAACATGCCACAAATCTATCGGAAGAAACACTTGGAGGGAGGTTTCTGAATTGATCCTTGCATGTAACCTCCAACTGCTAAACATAGATCCCTGAAACAAGGGATGCATTTGCATGCTGCCTTTGGAGAAATAGCCTATGCATGCAAGTCTATTTTCTTAGTTTATGAGGGAACCAGTCAACTCAGCTACACATGAAAGCGACTGACTGCTGGAGAAAAATGTGCATTTTTGACTATCAGCTTGCTTGACTACCAAAGGGGATTGCACAATTTCTGGGCCCAACAGCTGATTGCTGCCTAGATTTGCGCAAATTCTAGGCTGAACTACCTGTTGATGGGATAAATTGTGCAATTCCTACTAGGAGGATTGGTTGGAAAGATTGCGTAATCCAGGAGATCAACAGGTTGTCAGAGGGAATTGGGAATTTCCTGGAGGGATCTACTGGTTTCCCTCCAAAAATGCGCAAATTTCACTGGGAAGCTGCTCAGCCTGCAGCTAGACCAAGTCCGGATGAGCAGACCATGAAAGGAAAAGATCAAACTGTGATCGATAGGCTGCCTTTGAGCAAGAAAGAATCTGAAGCTTGAGGAGTTTACGAAGCAAGGCAAGCTGTTGTGAAGGTTGGTAAGGAGGCTCCAAAACAGGCTAAGGAAAAATTTTGGAGGTTGGTTGTAGCCGCTACAACACTTGGTGATGCACTGGTAGAACTCCAACTCTCTGCACAGACCTTGTTCCTGAAAAGAAAGTCTAACACCTCCGGAAGTATTGTTCAATTCTTAGCTAATCTTGGTTTCACACTAACTTGATTTTAAGATGTAGCATCTGTCAGACTCTTGGTCGATTGACACACATTCCAAGCTAAGGCAACACCATTGTTTCAATTGGGGTTGAGGGGTATATAGGTGCAAAAGCACTATAATGTCAAAGTCTTAGTTTCATTCTAGTGTTGCTCCACTACCAGCAGGCCTGGACAGTACCCCGATGGAGTCACATAGGAACACAAGCATAGCTCCGCTACCAGCGAGCCAGGTCAGTACCCTGGCGGAGTTACTTACATCACCTCCTTGCATAGGAAGCCTTTCTCTTCTTTCGCCTTATTCATTTTTTTTATTTTGAATTTTTTGACTTTTCATTTTTTTCATTTCTTTCTCATTTTCACTGTGCAAAACACTTATTCATTTCAAAGGTTGAAGAGGGATCCCGACTTATTGAGAGTAGAAGTGTTTGTTCTAGCAAGAAGTAGTTTATTATATCTCTGACGTTCCTCTTAAGGTTTCCCCTCACCTTACTCTACTTGACTGAGTTGAAAATGGCTAACCCAAAAACAATCGACTAGAGAAGGTGACACTAGTTAGCGTGCAAGCGTTGTGCTTACACCAAGGTTCACTTTGAAGATTGCATATTTTCCTTCGATGTATCATGGACTAAGAGTAACAAGTTCATCATACAGAGGTAAGATGACATATAACCAAGTAGTGATAGCTGTACAAACCCTCTTGTATTTTACAAAGCAAGAGTAGAAGCAAAAATGAAAGCGAATCAAGTAAACAAACAAGGAAGCAAGCAAACAAACAAGCAAACAAAGGATGTAAGCAAACAAGCATGCAAGCAAACAACTTAAAGCAAACACTACTCCTACTCCTACACTAACAGTGGATGGGCCTGATCACCTGAAGTGATACTTCCAACGCAGCCACCAGTGCATTGGTAGACCCATGTGAGTGAAGACTTGGTCCGCGAGTAACCCAGTTGTGCGAACCAACATACAATAAAGATATGACAATGAAGACAACCACACTTCGTGTTTCAAAGTGCACATGGGACATAAATGAGTGCATGTGGATGAAGGACAATCCATGGAATTATCATGGTGTTGTATGACACTACACTTTGAAGCAAGAGCACACTCTTGACTGAGACATGCAAGCAAACGAAAGAAACAAAGATAACTTGCGTTGCACATGAGTTCTTGCAATGTAAGACTCCTCTAATGCAGGAGAAATGGGATCGTGCATTTCGAGTGGAGGAAATGTGATCTGTGTGTGATATGGATCTTCAATGGATACAGATGAATGATGAGGAGCCTTGGGTGATGGAACACTTTCATGATAGGAAGTGAGACTAACCCCAAGAGAGGGAGGACCTGACATAACCATCAGCTCGCGCTGAAGTGCCTCGATAGTCTTGGGTGTCTCAACTTCATCATCAGGTATATCATCATAAACTAGTGGCTTCGAAAGATTAATTGCGATAGATTCATGATCATGAAAAAAAATGGAAGCAAATGGATCATGATAGCCATGATCTGAAAAATCAATGACTCCTTTGGCATCCTCATGATCAAATCAGAATCAAACAGAGGGGTAGATGAAAAGTGAATGAACTCATCCTCTGTGTTTCTGTAAAAGACAAATGAAGGATCAAGTGGATGTTCAATGAATAACTTATCATCTCCATTGTCGAATGATGGACTAGCATCCGATGAGTCGTGCGAGTGATAAAAATGGGTGAATCCATATATGAAGACACGCATACAAAATCATGGATGGCAGGTTCACCAAAGAAGCTACGAAGGAATGGAGGGGGCTCGGATGGAAGGGAGTCATCCTTCACCGAGTGTTGATGTTGAAGCTCCCACTCATACTCTCCATGAATGACAGCACATGTTGGTTGTGCAACACCAACTCCGTCAATGGGTTGTTCCACATTCACTACAAGTGAAGAGTCCGGAATTGACGAACACAAGACATCATTATTTGGAGGAACACCTAGGTGCGAAGACAGGTTGAAGAAAAAACTGCATATGGGAACTCGAAGGACTCACAACCAACATTGCGAAAAAATTAAGTGGAGTGATGTTGGGAGGGTGTGAAGAATGAACAAATGTGTGAACATGATCCTCAACATCACTAGGCGATGGTGGAACTGTTGAATGAAAGGGAGGCAGACAGTCCGTTGAGATAGTGCCTGCTCCCACATGGGATTGCACAGTTCCATCAACGAAGAAGGTTGAGTGAGGCTTGACATCAAGCTTTCTCTTGGGATGAGCATATTTCTTAAGAGAGTACTCGAACCAGTCCCAAAGATAAGTGAACTTCGTTTGGCTCCTCAAAGCTTGAAACTGTAAGTCACGGAAGCATTGCCAAAAATCAATAATGAATTCATGCGGAGCCCTCTGTTTCTGTAATAGTTTTCGGTCAAGATGGTCTGGATCAACATGATGGAATGTGTCTTCAATAAGATCACAAAAGTGCTGACATGAGTGCACAGTGTCATCCAGTAGGCTAAGCACCCAACGAAATGGGGATTCACGAAGTGTGAATGCAAGCAACAAACTAGCATATTCGTCAGTAAACTCATCTTCCTCATAAATCATGGAAAGGAAGTTATGTAAGCATTTAGGCCAAGCCACTTTGCCTTCACCATCATATGTGTGAGTAGACAAGAGATTGAAAAGCTTCCCTGAGATGGAGACATCTTCACGATTGGGAAAACACATCGGGGGAAGAAGAATGAAAGACTCCATGAAAGATATGAAAAGGTTCAAAACTGGATGAGAGGACCCTGCTTGTCATCAGGCCCTCCTTCTAGTGCCAGAAATGTTGATGGTGCTGGACTTGCCAACATGTCAAGGGGAACTCCTCGATAAAAAGTCCCAATTAGACGTCAAAACATTTGGTGTAGGAGTCCCAACAGTGGGTCGTAAGGTAGTGCCTTGACTGCGATGTCATAAAGAAGCAAGTAAGATAACTATGTCAATAGCAAGGGTGTGACTGATGCAGTGAGTCAAGGAATGAGTATGAGAGGTTCCAACACTTCAAAGGGGGGAGGAAGGTGAAGGTGAGTTCTGGGTTGAAAGGGATCAGTCCCAACTCTGCTAGGAACACACCACACAAAAGACATGCACAACTTCCGACAGAGTAGTCAATATATATGCGACAGTCCCAACATACAAGGTAAGATAACCTGAACAACACTCTCGAATCAGTCCGAGATGAGTGTGATGGTTGATATAACAAGGTTCAGAGAAAGGTCTATCTGGTGTCTGGTAGATTAGTTGACAGAGATAGTGACAACATTAACAACATCTGCAACACATTAACAACAAGATTCATATAATTTCATGTGAATCAGTTCATACACAAGTATGTGAGTTAAACAACATATATCATTAAGTCAACCAGAGCAGTCCAACTAGAATAACAACATATGTATGAAAATGTGATGGCTTTATTATATAAATAAGTTTAAGTCATAATCATACAATACACCATGTAAGCCTGCTAGCCCTATCAGTAGAACGTTACAGCCACATCCATTTGCTCCTCCAAAGAGATGTACTAGCTCCGTGCAGTGGAGTAGCCAAGGCACATTACAATACTGTCGAAGCCTTCTTCAAGATAGCCTTAGTAGAAGGTTGGCTAACCAAAATCCTATACAATGAGTTATGAGAGACTATTTATAGGAAAGGGTGGGGTGACCCTTGACATTCACCTTTATGTTAGTTCAACTACCTTCATGACTCTTCACCTACTCTATGACTATTACATCCAACTGTTGACACTTGACTTACACTTGACATGACTCAACATTACAATGCACATGTACTCATGTGAGACAACATGGATTGAGCAAGCCTTGCAAGACATCACTAACACTCAGTCCATTGTGGTGGCACCAACTCTTAGACATGCTTGTGATGGTGAAGATGGTGAGCTGATGCCAAGCTTGTTCGTCTGTGATGGTGTGTATGCACCTCATGGTGACATTTTGCTGAAGCGAACTCTTGCCTCCGCTGCAACTGGTGCATTGGTTCGGCCCCTTCATCCAACTCGTCTACTAACATGTGCATGGTCTTCTTGAGTATGGTTGAACTGGAAACACATTGATGCATAGTGTTTGTGTTGATATTCAAGTGTGTGTTGGTGGTCATGCGCATCAACTTACCGAAGTGCATGTTCAGCCGCAGTTGGACTTGCTTCTTGTCTTCTCCTTGGTGAGTGTATTGAATGGGTTGGATTGCATGTGTGCACTCAACGACACGCATGTTGCTAGAT
This sequence comes from Pinus taeda, assembly GCA_000404065.3. Taxonomy (NCBI): domain Eukaryota; kingdom Viridiplantae; phylum Streptophyta; class Pinopsida; order Pinales; family Pinaceae; genus Pinus; species Pinus taeda. The sequence goes on along the minus strand of APFE031239528.1, from coordinate 168,393 downwards.
CCTTTGTATGCGATCAATAAAACTGCTCACCATGTTTGATTTGTGTGAGCTGTTGGGATGGATCCTTAGCTTGTAGTGGCTCAGTGTCATCTGCGAGTGCATGTTGCGCCCACCGCTGTTCCTATTCTTGCTGCAACTCATTGGACTATCTATGCAGATTCATGTTCTTCTTGAGTTGTTGCTTCAACACATACAACTCCTTCTTGGTCCCATCTTCTAGCTTCACGTGATCTTCATGTTGTGCCATCACTTCGTAGCTTGATTCTCCAAAGTTGCGTTCATTATCAATGGGTTTGCTTGATCTTGCAACTTTGCTTCGCGTTTAGGTTGTCAACAACCTTCCTCTTGCATTTGTTGTGTTCATTGCATTCGGTATGCTACCTTCAACTGATGTTCATGATGCTGCTCACTTTGATGTTGCTACTTGATGTCCTTGTCCATGAACAACTTGATGTCTTCATGAGTAGGTAAGCCCATGGACAGTTGATCGACTACATCCCCAATCGCGCTCTAAACAGTGTCTTCGTCTCTACTCTCTTGGAAACCATTGTACATGTACTATTGAGAGGCAGATGAACACCTATGATACCTCGAGACATGGCGGCACTCATAGCAAGCAATCTATCAGTCGAAAACCAAAATGAACATGAGAACTAACTTGCAACATACTTGGGTGAATGATCATGAAGGTTGCGCAATTTCAGCCAGGAGGTCGCAAGACCAACTGCCAAGACTGCACAAGGCACAGTCTAGGTTACTGGGAGAATTAATGACCGTTGGAACTGTGCAATGCACAGTTCAATCGGGCAGTTGGCTGCTGGGATTACAGAATGAGCAATCCCAGCTTGGAAGGACTGCTGGCCCAGGGGAAGATTTGCGCAAATTTTTGGGCCAAGCAGCCACTGACCTCCAGAAATGTGCAATTCAGTCTAGGAGGCCAGTGTTGAGCCAGAATGCACAAATCTAGAGAGGAAGGTGATCCTTCCTTCTGCAGATTGCACAATGCAGCCATGGTGAATGTCTGTGCAAAACAATTTAATGCATGCGACATCAGTGAGATAGCAATGAAAATTGAAACAAAGCTAGGACAAGCTAGAATATATGTAAATGATAACAGTCGTCAAAGAAATCAAGTAAACAGTACTCCCATAAGCAGAAACACAAAAAGCGACAAAAATGCAGCACAAGGCATGGGAAGCAAGCTTACCCCAAAACAACTGAGTTGAATGTGTTCACTACTCCTAGATGTGATTTAGGATGTTAGAGCTACTAAGTTGATGTGAGGAATGAGCTCTGCAGTGTCTGGTTGATAAGTTTTGATAACATCGAGGTTATGACGCACATGCCACAAATCTAGGGGAAGTCACACTTGGAGGGAGGTTTCTGAATTTCTCCTTGCATGTAACCTCCAACTGTTAAACATAGATCCCTAAAACAAGGGATGCATTTGCATGCTACCTTGGGAGAAGCAGCCTATGCATGCAAGTTTGTTTTGCTTGGTCTTAGAGGGAACTAGTCAACTCAGCTCCACATGCAAGCAACTGATCGAATGCTGGAGAAAAATGCACATTTTTGACTATAAACTGGCCTTATTTCCCAAGGGGATTGTGCAATTTCTGGGCCCAACAGCTGACTACTACCTAGATTTGCTCAAATCCTAGGCTGAACTACTTGTTGATGGGAAAAATTGCGCAATTCCTGTTGGGAGGGTTGGCTGGCAGGATTGTGCAATCCAGGAGATCGACAGGCTATTAGAGGGAATTACATAATTCCTGGAGGGAACTTCTAGTTGCCCTCTATAAATGCGCAAATTTCACTGGGAAGCTGCTCAGCTTGCAGCTGGACCAAGTCTAGATGAGCAGTCTGTGAAAGGAAAATATCAAACTGTGATTGATAGGCTGCCTTTGAGCAGGAAACACACTGAAGCTTGAGGACTTTATGGAGCACGACAAGCTATTGTGAAGGTTGGTAGGGAGGCTCCAAAACAGGCTAAGGCACAATTTTGGAGGTTGGTTGTAGCCGCCACAACACTTGGCGACACACTGGTAGAACTCCAACTCTCTGCATAGATCTTGTTCGTGAAAAGTAAGTCTAACACCTCCGAAAGTATTGTTCAATTCTTAGCTCATCTTGGTTTCACACTAACTTGATTTTAAGATGTAGCATCTGCCAGAATATTGGTGACACACATTCCAAGTTAAGGAAACATAGTTGTTTCCATTAGGGTTGAGGGGTATATAGGTGCACAAGCACTATAGTCGTAAGAGTCTTAGTTTCATCTCTGGTGTTGCTCCACTGCCAACAGGCCTGGATAGTACCCCGGTGGAGTCACATAGGAACACAAGCATGGCTTCGCTGCTAGTGAGCCTATTCAATACCCCAATAGAGGTACTTGCATCACCTCCCTGCGAAGGAATCATTTCTCTTCTTTCTCCTTATTCATTTTTTTCATATTGATTTTTTTGACGTTTCATTTTTTTTCTCATTTTCATTGTGCATATCACTTATTCATTTCAGAGACGAAAGAGGGATCTCGACTTATTGAGAGCAGAAGAGGTTGTTTCAACAGAGAATTAGTTTACTTTATCTCTGACATGCCTGTTAAGGTTTTCCCCCTCACCTTACTCTACTTGACTGAGCTAAAAAGGGTTAACCAAAAAACAATCGACTAGAGAAGGTGACACTAGTTAGCGCGCAAGCGTTGTGCTTACACCAAGGTTCACTTCAAAGAGTACGTATTTTCCTTCGACATATCATGGACTAAGAGTAACAAGTTCATCATACAGAGGCAAGATGACAGATAACAAAGTAGTGATAGATGTGCAAACCCTCTTGTATTTTACCCAGCTCATTTCATGAGTGACACATGGTTTCATGCAAACTAACCTATGAACGAAACAAGTGAATGAACCAACAATCAACAAAGCAAAGCAAGAGCATAAGAAAAAATTAAAGTGAACCAAGTAAACAAACAAGCAAGCAAGCAAACAAACAAACAAAGCATGTAAGCAAACAAGCATGCAAGAAAACAACTAAAAGCAAACACTACTCCTACTTCTACACTAACGGTGGATGGGCCTGATCACGTGAAGTGATACTTCCAATGTAGCCACCGACGTATTGGTAGACCCATGTGAGTGAATACTTGGTTCGCGAGTAACCTAGTTGTGCGAACCAACATACAATAAAGATATGACAATGAAGACAGCCACACTTCGCGTTTCAAAGTGCCCACGGGACATAAGTGAGTGCATGTGTATGACGGACAGTCCGTGGACTTATCATGGTGTTGTGTGACACTATGTACAACTTTGAAGCAAAAGAACACTCTTGACTGAGACATGCAAGCAAACAAAATAAAAAAGATAACTTGCGTTGTGCACAAGTGCTTGCAATGTAAGACTCCTTCAATGCATGAGCAATGGGATCGTGCAGTTCGAGTGGAGGAAGTGTGATCTGTGTGTGAGATGGATCTTTAATGGATACAGATGAGTGATGAGGAGCGTTGGGTGATTGAATAGTTTCATGATCAGAAGTGAGACTAACCCCAAGAGAGCGAGGACCTGACATAACCATCAGCTTGGGTGAAGTGCCTCGATAGTCTTGGGTGTCTCAACTTCATCAACAAGTAGATCATCATAAACCGGTGGCTTCAAAAGATCAACTGTGATAGATTCATGGTCATGATAAAAAATGGAAGCAAATGGATCACGACCACCACGATCAGAAAAGTCAATGAATTCTTCGTCATCCTCATGATTAGATGAATCAAACAGAGGGGTAGATGAAAAGTGAACGAACTCATCCTTTGTGTTTTTGGAAAAGACAGATCAAGGATCAAGTGGGTCTTCAATGAATAACTTATCCTTTCCATTGTCGAACGATGGACTAGCATCCGGAGAGACCTGTGAATGATCAACAATGGGTGCATCTGTAGATGAAGACACACATACAAAATCATGGATGGCAGTTTCACCAAAGAAGCTATGAAGGAACTGAGGGGGCTTGGATGGAAGGGAGTCATCCTTCGCCAAGTGTTGATGTTCAAGCTCCCACTCATACTCTTCATGAATGAAAACGCATGTTGGTTGTGCAACACCAACTCCGTCAGTGGGTTGTTCCTCGTTCAAAACAAGTGAAGAGTCTGGAATGGACAAACACAAGACAACATCATCCGAAGGAACACCTGGGTGCGAAAACAGAGGTCGAAGAAAAGAATGCATATGGGAACTCAAAGGACTCACAACCAACTCTGTGTGAAAATTAAGTGGAGTGATGTTGGGAGGGTGTGAAGGATGAACAAATGTGCAAACATGATCCTCAGCATCACTAGGCGATGGTGGAACTATTGAATGAAAGGGAGGCAGAGGATCCGTTGAGACAGTGCTTGCTCCCACATGGGATTGCATAATTCCATCAATGAAGAATGTTGAGTGAGGCTTAACATCAAGATTTATTTTGGGATGGGAAAATTTCTTAAGGCAGTACTCGAACCAATCCCAGAGACACGCAAACTTCATCTGGCTCCTCGAAGCTTGAAAATTTAAGTCACACAAGTGCTGCCAAAAATCAATAACGGATTCATGCGGAGCCCTCCGTTGTTGTAAAAGTTTCTGTTCAAGATGGTTTGGATCAAAATGATGGAACGTGTCTTCAATAAGATCACAAAAGTGCTGACATGAGTGCACAATGTCAGCCAGTAGGCTGAGCACCCAAAAAATGGGGATTTACGAAGTGTGAATGCAAGCAGTAGACTAGATTGTTTGTTAGTAAACTCATCTTACTCATAAATCATGGAAAGGAAGTTATGTAAGTGTTCAGGCCAGGCCACTTCACCTCCACCATCATATGTGAGTAGAAAAGAGATTGAAAAGCTTCCCCTAGATGGAGACATCTTCACGATTCGATAAACATCTCGAGGGAAGAAGAATGCAAGACTCCATGAAAGATATGTAAAGGTTCAAAACTGGATGACAAGACACTGCTTGTCATCAAGCCCTCCTTCTAGCACCAGAAATGTTGACGGTGCTGGACCTGTCAACATGTCAAGGGATCTCCCCTATTAAAAGTGCCAATTAGACCTCAGACCATTTGGTGTAGGAGTCCCAATAGTGGGTCATAAGGTAATGCCTTGACCACAATGTCACAAAGAGGCAAGTAAGATAACTCTGTCAGTAGCAAGGGTGTGACTGAAATAGTGAGTCAAGGAATGAGTATGAGAGTTTTCAACACTTCAAAGTGGGGAGGAAGGTGAAGGTGAGTTCCAGGTTGAAAGGGATCAGTCCCAACTCTGTTAGGAACACACCACACAAGGGACATGCATAGCTTCCGGCAGAGTAGTTGACACAGATGCAGTAGTCCCAACATACAAGGTAAGATAGCCTAAACATCACTTACGGATCAGTTCAAGACGAGTGTGACGATTGATATAACAAGGTTCAGAGAAAGGTCTTTATGGTGTCCGACAGAGCATTCGACACAATTGGTGACAACATTAACAACATATGCAACACATTAACAATAAGATTCATATAATTGCATGTGAATTAGTTCATACACAAGTACGTAAGTTAAACAACATATATCATTAAGGCAATTAGAGCAGTCCAGCTACAATAACAACATATGCATGAAAATGTGTTGGCTTTATTATATAAATAAGTGTAATTCACAATCATATAATACACCATGTAAACCTGCTAGTCTTATAAGTAGAATGTTACATCCACATCCACCTGCTCGTCCAAAGAGATGTACTAGCTTCATGTAGTGGAGAAGCCAAGGCACATTACAATATTGTCCAAGCCTTCTTGAAGATAGTCTTAGTAGAAGAGTGGCTGACCAAAAGCGTATACAATGAGTTATGAGGGACTATTTATAACAAAGGGTGGGGTGACCCTTGACATTCCCCTTTGTGTCAGTTCAGCTACCCTCATGACTCTTCACCTACTCTATGATTGTTCCATCCAACTGTTGACACTTGACTTACACTTGACATGACTCAACATTACATTGAACATGTACTCATGTGAGACAAGATGGCTTGAGCAAGCCTTGCAAGACATCACTAACACTCGGTCCGCTGTGGTGGGACCAACTCTTTGACATGCTTGTGATGGTGAAGCTGGTGAGCTAATGCCAAGTTTGGTCATTCGTGATGGTGTGTATCCACCTCATGGTGACATTTTTTTGAAGCGAACTCTTGCCTCCGATGCAACTGGTGCACTGGTTTAGCCCCTTCATCCAACTCATCTACTAACATGCACATGGTATTCTTGAGTGCGGTTGACCCGACAACACACTAATGCCTAATATCTATGCTGAACTTCAAGTGTGTGCTGGTGGTCATCTGCATCAACTTGCCGAAGTGCATGTTCAACCCCAGTTGGACTTGCTTCTTGTCTTTGCCTTGGTGAGTGTGTTGAATGGGTTGGATTGCATGTGTGCGCTCAATGACATTCATGTTGCTATATCCTTTGCATGCGATCAACAACACTACTCACCATGTTTTCTCTGTGTCAGCTGCTAGGCTGGATCCTTAACTTGTACTAGCGTAGTTTCATTCGCGAGTGCATGTTGCGGCCATTGTTGTTCCTGTTCTTGCTGCAACTCATTGGACTGTCTGTGCAACTTCATGTTCTTCTCAAGTTGCTGCTTCAACACATGCACTCTTTCTTGGTCCCATCTTTTGCCTTCGCACGATCTTCATGTCGCGCCATCACTTCATAGCTTGAGTCTCTAAAGTTGCTTTCATTATTAATGGATCTACTTGATCTTGCAACTTTGCTTCACCTCTAGGTTGTCAACAACCTTCCTCTTGCATTTACTGTGTTCGTTGCATTTGCTGCATTCGTTGCATTTGTTGTGTTCGCTGCATTTGCTGTGTTTGCTACATTTTTCATTCACTGCATTCAGTACGCTGCCTTCAGTTGTTGTTCATGATGTTGCTCACTGTGATGCTGCTGCTTGATTTCCCTGTCCATGAACAACTTGATGTCTTCGTGAGTAGGTAAGCCCATTGACACTTGATCAACTGCATCCCCAAGCGTGCTCTAAACGGTGTCTTCATCTCTGCTCTCTTGGAAACCATTGTACCTGTACTGTTGAGAGGCAGATGAACACCTGTGATACTTGAAGATATGGAAGCACTAATAACAAGCAATCTATCAGTCAAAAACCAAAATGATCATGAGAACTGACTTGCAACATACCTGGGTGAATGATCATGAAGGTTGCACAATTTTGACCACGAGGTCGGGAGACGGAATGCCAAGACTGCACAAGGCATAGTCTGGCTTTTGTGAGACTTACTGACTGCTGGAACTATGCAATCAACAGTTCAATTGGGCAGTTGGCTACTAGGATTGCGGAATGAGCAATCCCAACTGGGAAGGACTACTAGCCCAAGGGCAGATTTGTGTAAATTTTTGGGCCAAGCAGCCACTGACCTCCAGAAATGCGCAATTCAGTCTAGGAGGCCAGTGCTGGGCTAGAATGCACAAATCTCGAGAGGAAGGTGAGCCTTCCTTCTCCATATTATGCAATGTAGCCTTGGTGATGAACAGTCTATGAAAGGAAAAGGTCAAACTGTGATTGACAAGTTGCCTTTGAGCAAGCAAGACACTGAAGCTTGAGCACTTGACGAAGCAAGGCAAGCTGTTGTGAAGGTTGGTAGGGAGGCTCCAAAAAAGGCTAAGGCAAAATTTTGGAGGGTGGTTGTAGCTGCTACAACACACTCCCATCCTACCTATCCTTTGTTGTAAAATACTATGGCATTAGCTATACTTATCTAACCACTAATAAAACCAAGATGGTGGAAGCATCGATTATATCAACCTAACTTCCCTAGTAAGCAACTAGAAATCCTCATCAAACGTCTAGGGGAGCATGTCTATCACTAGACTCCCATGTTTCAAGGCTTGGAGGTTATATGGTGGGAAATGAATCCACCCCTCCTCAAGGACTAGGGCCAACTTGCTATCATGGACCACACTACGATGTTTGTTTGGATGCTCATCATTGAATAATTAATTCTGGTAGTCCTGTCACCTGCAATTTGCACCTTACCCCATGTCACAATAATGCATATCCAGTTAATAAAAAATATAATGTAGAATTATGGTGTAGATTTGCAACCACTCATGAAATTTTAATTAAAATCACAAGACATAAACCTACTCTATTGCTCTGTGGAATTCAATTCATAATTTAGAACATTAATCACAAACATGCAATGAGAAATAACACACATGCACACAATATTTTTCTAGGGGGAAACAATTTGCTAAAAACTCGTATGTATACTTGCATTAATTTGATTAATAAAGATGTATTACAATTGTTTTGCTTAACTGAGAATAACTTGCAAGTGACTAACCTATCTCTCTACTCAATGAGAAGCTCTAATCCAGACTTAGTCTATTTTTTTCTCTATTTGAGCCCCTATTTCCTTGCGTAATTCCTTGAGAAATTAGGCCCCTATTATTTAGGAAATTCCTCAGATTGATTGCACAATTCCCAAGGTTGATCATCTAATTACATGCAACACTTGTACACTTAAGACTAGTCTACAATTGATGTTACAATGCCTTGGAATATCCACCACAACAGGGGAAGAATTCTCTACATGCACTAGTTATTTTGGGCTAATTGATCAGTTAACTAGATGATCACTGAGTTAGACTGAAGTCTCACTACACAACTGACCTTCCACTAGTTCTACAATAATTGGAACTAGTTTAACTGAAAACAACTTGAAATAACTAACCTTGATTGCTACAAATTAGCAATCACACATGCTTAACTGAACCCTAACCCCTCCAACTCGAATTTACTGAGTAAACTATGTGACACAAGCCATGTCACACAAGTTAACTACATCCAAGTTGTTCGTTGATGTGGAAATTCATTTTTTCTCAATTTAATCAAGGCAAAACAAATTGAGAATTTCTTGTTGCATTTTTCAACATCCCCTCTTAGAAATAAATGATTTATCAACCACCCCTATCCTGTACCTATGGAACTCAAACTTCCCTCTTGACAAGGCCTTTGTCAAAATGTCAACATCTTGTTCCTATGTCAAAATGTATTGTAGCAACATTATCTGCCTCTACACAGAATCCCGCAAATGGCGATGTCAGATATCCATATGCTTGGATCGATCGTGAAATACATGGTTCTTAGAGAGCTTGATGCAACTCTGATTATCACAATAGATCATAGTTGGATCCATCATATGACCAAACAATCCTACAAGTATATTTCTCATCCAAATCGCCTCACATGCTGCTTGACTTGCAGCCATGTATTCTGCTCTTACCGAACGGAGCGCCATAAGTTTTTTCTTCCTACTGTACTAGGAAATCATTGTAGACCAACACTGAAAATTCCACTTGATGTACTCTTTTTTTCGGATGGATTCCCTGCCCAATCTGCACCTGTGAAGCCGCACAACTTCACTCTCTCTATCCATTTATACCATAGTCCAAATTGGGTAGTGCCTTTAAGGTACCGTAAAACATGCTTAGTTTCTTCTAAAATAATTTGGTTGGCTTAACTATAGCTTGGCTCAGCTAGTTGACTACATAACACATATCTGGTCATGTGTTCACAAGATACATTAGTGAACCCACTAACTACTACTAAATAGTAGTATCCACTTCCTCACTTAAAGTGGCATCCTCCTTCCTCCAGTTGGCCACTAGCGGTGTCTCCATGGGTTTACAACTCTCCATGCATAACCTATGTAGTATCTCATTTACATACTTTCCTTGAGATACAAACAGTTTCCCATCGCCTTTCCATACTTCCAACCCGAGGAAGTAGTGGATGAGACCTATGTCCTTCATTTCAAATTCCCTTGCAAGGTCCTCCTTGCAATATTTGATCAACTGCTCATCAATAATCAAAATCAAATCATCAACATATAAGACAATAATAAGCAATTTATCTTCTACCAAGATGTGATAAAGGTTTGCGTCTGCTTCACTTATCATGAAGCCCAAACCAGTGAGATAATTGTCGATACTAGTTTACCAAGCATAAGGTGCTTGTTTGAGACTATACAATGCTTGCTTGAGTCTGCACACATGAGAATCTTGATCAAATGTCTCAAAAAATTATGGGTGCTCGATGTACACCTCCTCCTCAATAACCCCATTGAAAAATGTTGTTTTCACATCCATCTGGTGGATCTTCCACCCGATCTGCGCAGCCAATGCAAGAATTGACCTAATGGATGGCTACCTTGCTACATGAGCAAAGGCTTACTCATATTTAATTCCCTTAACTTGAGAGTATCCCTTGGCAAAAAATCTGGCCTTATACTTCTGTATGCTTCCATCTATTGCATTCTTAACCTTGAAGATCCATCTTGAAACCACAACACTATTCTTTACAATGGATATGTATTCCTCCACCATTTCATCAACCCATACAGGTTTCTCCACTGCTTCCTCAAAAGAGGATGGCTCAATCTCTACAAGCTCAATCATCAGAGCCATATAGCTAGTGTACCTCTTAAGTGACCTTCTGTGCCTGTGAAAATTTGAATGAGCTACCACATTCTCCCTCGCATCTTACACAAGTCTATTAGTTTCCCTGGTCCTTTTTTTGCCTTCTCTGGATGGTTCTGCTTGAGTGGATGTCTCCATTCTCTGCTCCTTAATTTGTGGTTGCTTCACAACTTCCTGAGGCTTCTCCTTTGGAACTAAAAACTCCTCTTTAGGTGGGATCTAAAGATCTCTCGCAAGAGAGCACTACATCACTTTCTCCTCATAAAACTTTACATCCAGTGACATAACTGTAGCTATGATGGATAGAAAATACACACTGTAGTTGTGAGGAGTTTCTGTGTAACCCACAAATACCCCAACTTTGCTGTCAGCTCAAGCTTCTTCTTCAATTCTTTGGAGACATGACAGTAAACAAAGGCTCCAGAAATCCTCCATACCAAAATCCCGATGTTACCCTTAATGTACGAAGCCATTTATATGCCACTGACATCATTGTTATCATGCAAGACGATGTTAATGGCTTGTAAGTACTCATAAATAGAAAATGAGTTGCTCTAGAGCCCATAGCTAATGTCTTCGTCATCAATTTGGGAGATCAGCTTAGCAAATTCAATATATATTGCTTTGTTCAAAAAGCTTTCAACCATAGAATTCTTGAAGTCAATAGCTTGTTGGGTTGTGAGCAATGGGATATTCGGTAGTGTTTAGTACAAAGTAATAATATCATTGATGTGATGTTAGTATTGAATATTTTGGAAAATATTAATGAACACATGCTTATACTTGCACTTTAACTTGTTGGATATCATGGTCCATCATTAAATCGTATCAACTTAGTATTTTTCAATTCAGTTTGGAAAAACCAAGTTCAAGTCCCTTGTAAATCTTGTAAATGTAGCAACCTAGATATTAGCACAGAGGATCAAACTGCTAAATTAAGCATTGTCACAAGTGTAATTATACAAACACAGGAAGATATTAGAATCAAATCACAAACAATTCAATTCGTAGTTGGATATCTCACTTGGACATAACACAACTTAATTGAACTATTAAATTGAACTAGACAAGGTTGAAATGCATACATATAGAAATATGACATAATACATACAAATAGAAAAATATATAATATAGGTAAATATTGGAGCTGGTCATTGTCCTATAAAGGTGGCTTGACAAACTTGTGACATTATGATATATATTGTTTTTATTGTTTCTAGTCGAATGCTTTACTTGAAATATGAAGAGGTGCAGTAAATGGATTTCATTTTCTTATGAGTTAAATTTTCAAATATAACATTTCTATTCTATCCATAGCTACTGGTATAAAAATTTGAATTTGAATTCATACCATTAAAAATATTTGAATTAAAAAAATTCAAATTAATTAATTAATATATTCTAACTAAATTAATTAATATATATATATATATAAGTAATTCCTTTTCCATAATTATATTTGTCTTAGTTTTTATTTGTTATTTTAGGAATAATTCACTGTGTAGTGTAACTAATAGATAAAATGATCATTTATCAGGTATTTTTTGTGATTACTTTTGCCCCAATTTAATAGAGATTTTTATCATTTTCCAGGTAATTTTTCCAATTACTTTTGCCCAAATCCAATAAAGATTTTTAAGAATCATATGTTTGCCCAAATTCAATAGAGAATTTTAAGAATCATATGTTTAAGTTGTTTAATCTACAAAATTTCAGAGTGAGAGGAGTTCTTTTTAGGATATTAAATCCATTCATTCAAAAGTGCATTTTAAACAATATGGGACCATTATCTTACTTCAAATTATATTACTGGATTCAACAAAAAAGACATTTCCTCTATTAATTAAACATCACCATACATATATAAATTAAACCTCACATGCTTTTACTTGCATGTTATATATCAACAAGTCAAATAACATGGATTTTTACTCTCTTTTTTCACCGATAAATTTACCAATTAACCCATATATTACATCTTTACCTAGATAAAATATTTATTATATTTTATTTTATTATATAGATTGTAATATCAATTTCGGTGGTTGTGGAACAACACCATAGAATATAAATTAAAACTCACATGCTTTTACTTGCATGTTATATATCAACAAGTCAAATAACATGGGTTTTTACCTTTTTTTTTCACCGATAAATTTACCAATTAAACCACATATTACATCTTTACCTAGATAAAATATTTATTATATTTGATTTTATTGTATAAATTGTAATATCAATTTCGGTGGTTGTGGAACAACATAGAATTAACATAACATTATAGTACACGCATGTTATAGTAAAATCAGGAATTGAACTTAAACAAATATACTAAATCCAATATTCTATTGGAAAAATCAAAATTCGAAATTTCAGTCACATAAATCAAACTTTCACCGAATATTAAGTGCAACAAAATATTCTAGCTATCCACATAATTTGTTTATTAAAACATAATGTAATTTTATTTAAATAATAAGTCTATATAATCATATTATGATGAAACATAATCTACCAAAATGTTATTAAAAAATTATACAAATAAAAAAGTACCAAAATGTTATTAAAAAATTATACAAATAAAAAAACAAATGGAAGGAATAATCTAAGATAATAATAATATTTCACAAAGACAATGAAAACAAATTCAAACTTGACATTCCTTCTTATGATTTTATCTATTTGCGATCCATTATAACATTGTAAAAAACAATTAAAGTGAGAAGGACTAGCTACATTCTTGTTTTTATTTATTTATTTTTATTTCGGTTAAAAAGTTTTTGATTTTCAATTAAGTTTTCAGTAAGTGTTTATGAAAATTTATTAAAGTTAAAAAATATTAAATTAAATATTTTGAAAACTAAAAAGCTTTCCAAATTAAACATTTTGAAAATTTAAAATAATTTTCAATTTTTTAAAATATAAATTTTATTTTTTGTCTAATTAATTTGAAGATTATTTTTATATAGTTTTAATTAAATTTCAAAAATATAAAATAAGGTTTATTAACTCATTTCAAAATCAAAATATTTTATTTTTTATTTTATTTTATGACATTTTAAAAATAAAAGCTTAATACTTATATAAAAAATTCTTAACCATGGATATTTACCTTCATTTTACCATGGATATTATTAACTTGTAAATAAGCTTTGTTACGTGGCTTATCAATACCACGAACCCAACAACCATAACTCATTTCAAAATCAAAATATTTGATATATATTTTATTTTAATTTTATGTTATAACATTTTTATACCTACTTAAGTGAGATTATATTTCTGTATTCAAGCTTCTGTGATCTATATGAATTAAACAAAGTCTTCTGGTAGAAATCATATGAGAGAATTTTTTGGTCGACATGTTTCTAACCAACAGGGGGTTCATTCATTCAGGACCAGATAAACCACACCGAATGTCAAAGGTCTTAAATAGAGAGCACATGTAGAGACATAATTTCAAGTAACTAACCGCTATAATTGAACAATAATGTTTAAATTTAGAATATTAATTTATTATATGTTAAAACAATATATAGTAACAACATATAAACACTATTTTTGAAAAAATAATATTTAAATTAATTATTAAAACCAAATAATATTAGTTCTTGAAAAATAAGATTAAATATCTGTATTAGTTTTATTCTATTAAAATATTAATTTAAAGCGACTATATAACCGTATTTTTTAAAAAAATAATAAATTTAAATTAATTTATTAAAACTCAAATAGTACTAGTTTGAAAAAATAATATTAAACTGGATTTAGTTTACTAATATAACTTAAAAACAATATTAAATAAGTACGCTATATTTCAATACTAGTTTGAGAAATAATATTTAAAGTAAATATAAATAATCAAATCAAACTTTAAAAAAGGGAGTCAAAAAATTATAAAATCATTTGATAAATAAAATAATAATGAAAAATAAAATAAAAGAAATAAAAATAATTAATGGAAAAATAAACAAATAAACAAAATATACACAAGTCAAATATAATAATAATAAAAATAAAAAATAAAAAAAAATAAATTAAATAAAAACAGAAACATACAACATATATACTAGATACATAAGAAAAATATCAATAAATAAAACAAGGTCAACAATAAAATATGGGGATCAGACCCATTAAACAAATAACAAAAATACTAAAAGGAGTTAAGAACGAATAGGATGATAAAATACATAAAAAACACAAACGATCAAGAAAATAAACTCCAATGAAGAATAAATCAACAACAAATACTATAAAAAAGGATGCCAATACCTACATAGATAAACAAACAAACAAAATAAATCCCAAAAAGAAGCCTAAAAAACTAAGAGGAGAGGATAGGGACCCAACTTCTACTAATATTCCAACCATCATCTCTATTCAAATTATTGGGCCTCCCTCAATTTACGATGATGGAAATGATCATTTTTTTTAATTTTAATTATTTTTGAAAATTTAAGCTCTTATTATGGTAAATTTTTATATTAGTTTTTTGATTAATTATATTAATTTAAAATTGTGTGTGTGTGCCGACTCAGGTGCATAAGGGTCATGTATTAAGCAACAACATTGTATATTACACTTGTCTTTTATATTGGTTTTTCTCCACATTAAATTTTGAATAAAAGAAAATAAGGATGGCATGGTTTGAAAGGGTTGGGATACCTAAGTGTATGGTTAAGATTACCATGCACTCTTATTAACATCATTACATTATATATTAGTTTTTTAAAGTCTAAAAGTTAGAATCAAGTTGTTGGTACTAGAGAAATTTAGATGTATACTAATTTAAAATTTGACAAAGCTCAAAGCCAATACAACAAGATTCATAGGCACAAAATCATTACAACAATATTTATCAAAATATTATAGCTCATTATGTTACTACTAAAACTTTAAACCTAAATAAAGAAGATAATAGCCCTTCTACTAAACCACCTAAAATAACTTCATATCTATCTATCTATCAATATATATAAAACAATTTAGCTAAATTTTCGTGATAAAAATTTTATACATAGTAATAAAAATATTTATAATATTATAATATATAATAATTTATTTTGATTAGATTTCTATATACTTTGTAGAATAAAAAAATCATTTTGACTCGACATTTTTGTTGTAAAAGTTTTATAGAAATATAAATAATCCAATCTCTTTTAAATTTGAATTTCCCATTAAAAAAACAAAAAATGCATTCTTTTAACCATTAATGTAAAAAAAATAAATACATTCTTTTAACTATCAAAATTAACTATATTATATCCTCTCTGGTAAATAAAATTAATAATCTAATAATTATATGAATACCAGATTAATAAAATAATAAATTGTGAGTACACTCTATAAAATAAAGTTATCACATGTCTTACAAATGAATAAATAAAAGTTGAGTCTGTATATATTAAAAAAAATTCCGCGTATTTCGTAATGTAAATTTTGTAGAAACATAGTTAAGTTAATAATGATATGATACGATAGGGAAAAAAAGCAAGCTAAGGATATGATAAAAGAATGATCATGTATTAATCATATCCAGCATGACATATCATTATTTTTAAATTACAGATTTTTTTTGAATTATTAAATAATGTAAGCAATCAAACTAAAGCGAATAAGAGAATGGATTAAATTGAAGGTTAATTGATTATTGGTTATTTATTTTAAGATCCATATTAGTATGAAGTGGTAGGGTATATTGTAATCCTTTGCATTTAATATTAATTAGTTTAAATTTATTTTAATTTTAGATTTATTATAGTTTCAATTTATTTTAATTTTAGATTTATTAAGAGTGGATAGGAATTAAATTACTTATTGAGTGGATGTGAAAAACCGTTTATATATTTTTAGAGATTTAAATCGATTTTTATTCTTGATAAGCTTTATTTAAACACATGATGTTATAATATTCTTTTAATGTTTCAACGATTAATATTCTCTTTTTTTATTAGGTAAAAAAAGTAATTATGTAATAAATAAATTATAATATTATAATATTTTATTTTAATTTCTATTTGTTATTTTTAATTGTAATAAATAAAATGTTCATATGAGTAAAAGAAATTTTACTTTTTAGTAATTATGGTAAATAAATTTTTGAAGACATATTTTCTTTGTAATAGTGAAAATTCAATCTTTTCATCATTATCTTTTGCATCTCTAGTTGTTCCTGATAGAAAGACTACCATGGAAATATTCTAGCAACATTAGTTCTTTAATATTTGAATGTCCCTTGCACTGCAATGCATAAGCTAAGAAGAAACCCTAAAAGAACTAATTTATGTATTGTAGATGTAAGATAAGCACTTGGAGGGATAGGGTTATCAACCACTTTCCTAACTACAAAAAAAACAACAATTCATTACTTGGGAAGAAATCCAAAGAGAGTGAAGATGTATTGTGTAGATGTAAGATACATACTTGGAAGTGTTAGAGTATTTAGACACTTGTGTGTGTGTGTGTTTCATTCCTTCATACTCATTAGCTTTCCATCTCATGAGCTCACTTCAACAACCCCCCAACTTTGTGTGAAAACCTTCTATGTCACCTAATATGGAAAAATCTTCTCCTTAAGATAATGCTCTACTAAACAAATCGGGTTAATATATGTGCACATGTGCTCACTTGTATTTTTATTTTGTTAATAATAAATTTATTTTGGAAACAACTATGTAGATTATAGGAAACATCTGATGTTTTGGGTGGACGCTCCACCCATCATCAAGGACATATAAATATTTCTTTGAAAGTTTTGAGTAGAGGACTAGAGTAAATAGAGTGAAGGATTAATGGGAAAAAGAAGACATATATTGAGAATAGGGAAAAAATTGACCTAAATTAATGATAAACTATGAATTAAAGGTTTCAAGATGGGTTAGATTTCGACAAGAATGAAAGAGATTATAAGGTGGAGAGAATGCGTCAAAATAATAAAATTACTAATAATTAATATGATATAACTAATAATGATATTATTAATTTACTTTATTTATTTATTTATCGTCTTTTAATGTAATGATATAATGTTAACATGACATAATCCTCCCAAACTCCCTCACTGGGTGAGAGAGCACCTTTCAATGCAAAACTATTATAATTAATGAGTACTTGGTTGGTAATAACAATATTGTGTTTAGATTTTTCTTATAAAAAGAAAAATAAATTAAGTGTTGTTGAGACGTTAACATCAATAGGGGTGTCACACGTAGTATAAAAACTATGTTTGACAATATACTAGGGCCTCAAAACCATTATTACTTTGTACACCATAAAGTTTTATTATTGTTTGTTCAAATAAATGAAATATTACTTAGTTAAATTTCATCTTACACTAGTTAGATATAGATGGAAGGGGTAGGATAAGTAGAATAGTAAAAGGTTGAGGCACATGTCCTCCACTGCAACCTACACCTCAATATTCATTGCCAATGGGAGAAGAACATGCTAAAGAACATGGGCATCTATTTATACAAAAGGTAATGACCATGATGTGTTCATTTTAAAATATGTCTAACATGTTAATCAATAAACAAGAAAGGGAAGAAGGAGGAGTATCTACAAATATTAAATAATCACAAAATCTTGTAAGAATCATATGCATAGAGAGTTGTAGAAATTCAAATTTCCAAAACTTTTGAGTTTTGCAAACATATAGGAAACTAAATCCCAGTTTGAAGACATGGTAATGTAATTTTCATTGAGATATTATACTTCTAACCTTAAACTATAGTAGGTATATTCTAGTTAAAAGAACATGCCATGTTGTGGTGGAATACTATTGCCATAATTAGGGAATAATGTGTCCAAAATTTCGTGGGAGTTATTTGAAAAGTGTTTTGGAGAACACCGCCTTTCTAAAGAATTTATTTAAAGAGAATTTAATGCATTTAACTCACTAAGTCATGATAATAGATCAATGTTTGAATACGAGGCTACATACATGGAGTTGTTGAAATATGTAGCACATTAAATACTAAAATGTTATAATTCAACAAGTTTGTATATGGGCTAATATACTATATTACAACTATATTCCATAATGCATTCAAACATTTATTCCAACAACCAAAGAGTCAAAATTGAATGATACATATCTCTAAATTCACGATTAATTATTTTCAACTTTTCTTTGCAGGATGAGGGATTCATGCCACTCATTCCACTACTCAACAATTCCTCAAAATTATTAGAAGTTATTTTTTCTCATGGCATTCAATTATGAAATTGATTGTATTACACAAGCATGTATACACTCAATGCACCAAACATATGTAACATCATGGTTCATAATATGAGTACTATGACCAAATCATGTCATGATAACTCATAAATGCATCAAAAAAATTCTAGCAAGCTTTACACATTGAAGGCTTCCTGCCATTATCATAACCCACTAGATATTAATGACAAACTTGCTTTCATATATCAACAACTCAATAAAATTTTCACATTAAGTAGGAAAAACCAATCCTTCAATTACATGTTCCTTACCAACAAATTCAACATTATATGATCAAATCACTTGTCTCAAGCTTTGAAATGATTGGGTTAATACTCATGGACTCATGAACACAATTGCAATCCCTAAATTTGTTTCATATATCCCACACACTCATGCATTCTATTAATGCATTAGTAGACATATTTTATCTCATGAGTGTATTATTCATTCATTTTGTCTTTGTTCAACATGATAGCTCAATGCATGCACCCATTATTAATATTTTACTAAATCATTTTGTGTTGACAATTTTTTGTCTTAAAGATACCCCTTAATGGGCATCCATGCAATACATGCATTACTTTGATTTTTTTTTTTTTAATCAAATTCAATTGAAATGAATTCTACACAATTCCTTTACCCTTTTACCTTTGCTTATTACTTGCCCTACTTACTTGGCTACCATCACATGCATTCTCAATTAGCTAACATCTTAACACACTTGATGTTGCAACATTCAACAACCCTTGAAATGATCTAAAACTCACATATTAGTCAAAACTCTATCATTTCATATGCTTATACACAAGTTTCAATGAATATTCATAAAGGGAATATGCAGTATGTATCCAATTTACATATTCAAACAATGTCTTCAATCATGCACCCAAACATAGGCATATACATCTTGTCATGCATGTTCCATAGTTACACATATTCCATGATGTTCATACACATTTATTTTTAGATTTAATTTCCATCCTATCTTATTTTTAGTCATTCACATGACAATGTATAATAAGCATAAGCATAAGCATAAGCACACTACTTTATGTTTTGTGGTAGTTAAAAGAAGAGATCACTCTTGCACACTTGCCATATAAACGTTCCATGTGACATGGAATTCATTAGGTAACCTTATGGTATTACCCAAAACATTGCAAGTACCAGTTTTTATTTTCTTACCACTAATGCATTCATATTATTTTCATAAACAAAATATATCAACCAAGCACAATTTTTAGTTAAGGCAAACTCCCTTATTAAGTCATTTTCACAATTCTGACTTCACTTTCCATATTTTTCAAATTGACTCAGTCAAGCCCTCCTTGACTGATCCTTTATCCACATTTTCCCTCTAATACAAATTTGTAAGGAAAACTTCTAAGCTCATTAGGAATTCACACCAAAGGCTTGATTAAACACTTAGAATATAGAGCTCACTATCTAAGTGGTTTGTCATTTGCCTTCTAACAGTAAGCACCAATGTGATTTTTCATCTGTGCCTACAACAAACACTAGGGTGGTTTATCAATTGTTTCTTAGCAGTGAGTACCACAATGACTCATTCTTTCGTCTGAGTTCATTCACAATGATTCACCCAAGTTTTAGATGGGGTATTTCTCAGTCTTAAGAGTCGGAATCCATCATCCATGTGGTATATAAACTGTATTTTCATAGCAAGTGCCATAGGGGTATGATGTCCATTGTCCAAGTGGTTTATCAAGTACTCATCTAGAACCACATTGTCTCAGAATTTCCTGTCTAGGTAGTTTATTAGCTACATAACAAGCACCGTATTGATTCAATCTTTCACTAAGCCTCTCACTTACCACACATTCTTAGACAATGCAGTCCAATGGCTTCACACATAAACACTTGTCCCTACACTCCTCCCTCCATGGATCCAACCTTCCACAAGGAAATATAAGGAGAAGAGCCCTCACAACACTGTCACAACATACATATCAACATGCATAGATATCATTTGTACCATTCTATCATCAACTCCTTATATTCCATAGCCTTGATTCCACAAGACTATATGCAGAACCTTCATTGGATTCTAAATCATGATGTCAACCTATTCCTCATTACATGTTCACCATTAACCACTATTAGTTATCTGAATTATGTTATGACAATAGATTTCTTAGAGTCTTTATGCATGCACATCCATTGTTGTATGAAACTAACATATCTTCATGCATATAACACATAAATATTTAATATCTATTGAATGGAAATGCATCTTTGAACAATTTCATCTCTTTCATTTTTATAATGTATATGCTATTATTCATCAACATATGTCAACTTTTCAAAACATTAGAGAAAAGTATTAAAAATAACAAAATATAAGAGATTCCCCCTCACAGTTATGGTTGCATCACTTGGCCATAAAATTTTGCAATTCTATTGCGCTACTTTAAGGAGTCTAGTGAACATCCTACATGTTTATCTTGTTGCATCAAACTCAAGTTACTTTTCAAATAACATTATTGTATTCATATATACAACAAAATAATTTTAGATAAGTAGACATGCATGCATAGATACTGATTTAAAACTTAAATTATTTCATATACTTGAGCCCATCTAGATTCAGTGTTCAACCTTAGCTTTGATACCACTTTCTCACATAGTATCATAGCTCCCATTTCATTTATTCTTGAGCCCATCAAATTCCAGTGTTGAATTATGCTCTGGTATCACTTTTTCACATACCCAGTTCCCTCAATGACTTATAGAGGTTATGGAATACCCAATATTTTATTTTTCTTTTTAATAGCTTGGCAATAAGCTCTGATACCACTTTTTCACATACCCCTATTAAATGTATCCTAACCGCACTTGCAAAAACTTGATTTTCATCTCTCATATATTTTTTCAACCACTTTAGATGTAACCTTTCTTCAAATACTTTGTATATAACCACTTAAGTAGTTTTGTTCTTATAGACATTTTGTCAAGCATTTTGTATGAAATCAAACAAAAAAACATTGCTTTGATTCCACTTGTAACATACTAGCTGAAATATACCACTCAATCACACAAATTTTGATTTCTATATTTTAGGTATTTTATCAAATAATTTATATGCAAATTATAATAAAACACCTTTAATACATTTTTTCAAATGTTTTGCATGCAAGGAGGCATATATTAGCTACAATAGTACTATCATACAACAATGCTTACATACAACAATACTATCCCCATCCACAAAACAATATATATTTTTGGGACATTTCATCAAATAGTTGTATGTAATTAACCATTAAACCAATTTGCCATGTATTCAAACAATTTGTGTGCAAACTAATATAGAAACTTCCTCAAGGAATATCTCCTAAATTATAGCATTCCAAGTTCCAAAAACTAAACCAAATGATCAATGGATGTTCCCTTCACTATCTTCCAAGTTTCAAACTCTGGAACTTCCAAGATGAAAAGTAATAGAAGAAATGTTAAGATGGCATGTTTGATGCATGGTTCTAGGAGAATCCAAGAATCTTGACCTCCTTTGATCATATCTCCTCAAATATGATGACCCAAGATCTAAAAGTTGGACCGGATGATCAACGAAATTTCCCTTCACCATGGTCCAAGTTTCATATTTTGGAACCTCTTAGAAGAGAATTTATAGCACAAATGTCAACATGGCCTATTTGATGCATGATTTTAGGAGCATCCATGATCTGTATATGAAACTGCTTGAGGTTTATGTAAAATTTCAAGTGATTAAATTTGAGTTTTGAGGCTCTTTTGTTAAATTCATAAACACATAAACATGAATTTAAACTTCATAAATTGCAGAATATTGCAAACAATACCACCATAATAGTAAACACAAAACAACAAGTGATGAAGGAGTTCACCCCTCCTGGGCTATGTCTTCTGGTCCAGCTTCCAATGCTTGGACCCATATCATTATGCTCATAAAAATAGTGATTAAATCAAGTTACAATGCTAAAATGGCTTCAATCACAACTCCAATGGCTTCATAGCTATCAAAAACCCTTGTGTAGCCTCTTTCTGCTCCCAAAAAGACTAAAAAATTGAGAAAGTTATGATCCTTCCAAGTTTTACTGATCCGAATCGGATCCATGAAAAATTATCAAAGTACCATGACTGTATCAAATCAGGACAGACCTCAGAAATTTATGAACAAAGAGTGATCAGGAAGACCTCTAGATTGTGGCAGTTTGCAACCAGCAAGGAACAAAGAGGACCTCAGTCAAAGCGCACTGACCAAGGCCCATGGAGACCGTGCAGGAGGCAAAACTGGCAGTTGCGAAGCCCGAATCGGGAAACAGAGGCCATTTCTGATGCGCGATTAGCACTTAGGAAAAACCCCTCGAAAAGGAAAGTCCCTAAGCGCTCGGTCGCATGGGAAGCCGAGAAACCGTGGGGAAAGCACTAAGGTGAAAGGCGGGTGCCGCGCTCCAAAACTGGCTGTATATCGGGGGCATCCTTGGGCGGTAAGCGGATTTGGCTGAAAATGAGCGATTCCATTTAGTGCACGATGCGTGTCCGATGGATGAGAGAGAAAACTGCCTCTCATCATGTGCTAACGGTCAAGCAAGTCAACTGTGCGAAATGAGTGAATACTGTGGGATCTGGGGACTCCCGATCTGATGGCAGAGATTGCACCTGATGGAGAAACTGGATTTGATAGGGGAATTAAGTCGCGACATGTAAAATTTTCAACTCTGATTTAACCGCTGAGTTGTTGGATGAGTCATTCCACAATGTAACTGAATTACTGAACCATCAAGGAAGAGCTGGCGCAATTCGTGAGAGGACATGTGGCCACTTCCCTGTGGACAATGACGATGATGCAGAGGCAGGGAACTCCAAACGAACAGCAGCAGACGAACCGAAGGGGCAGAAGAGGAATCGAATAATCAAGGATAGATTGGTTTTAAGCCATGAATAGATAGAGAACAGAACACGAAGAGAGAAGAGAGAAGACGAAGACAGAGAGAGCAAGAGCAAAGAAAAGACAGTGAAGCAAGAAGCAGGAAACAGAGAGCCACGCTGACCTAAGGCAACATTGAGTAGACAAAAGGCTTGAGAGATTCAAGCAAATCTGTGTGAGGATTTGTTGGGAATGAGCACCACATTGGGCTCCTCCCATTAAAGACCAGATAGGTCAAGACTTGGAAAGGAAAAGAGTCTGTGCACTCTAGTGGCTTGGGGAATCCAAGAACCACCCTACCAAGCATTATCTATTTCAGGAGGCTCAAATTCAGCTCCTCATTGTAAATCTCCGCTTTAAAGACACAATAAAGGAAGGCCACCACTGAAAGCTAGACCGGAGATGTAGCCCTAGAGAATAGGGTGAACTCCTTATTAAATCTGCTGTGTTCTTGCAGTTTCTTACTATGTTTCTCTTACTGTATTATATTCTTCCAGTGCCTCTGTATTTTGCAATCTGATCGACCCGTTGCCTAAAATAACATAGACACACACCAACACATGAGTCTGTAATACCTTCATTCATTAATTAACTAACTGAGGTCACTCAAGAGTGATTTTCAAATCAAGTGGTATCAGAGCTTTAGGCTATTAAGGTTAGACAAGATTGTGTTGGTTTAGCCGTTGAATGCTAACTAGATCAAAGCTCAAATTGGGAGAAGGAGAGTTGGTCGAAACTAATCCTGAAATTGGGAGAGTCTATCCTCAGAAGACAATGTCAGAGGAAGGTTCTATGGGGCCAGACCCTCAATTCATAGATAGTTTCCTAGCCATAAAGTCCATGGTAGAAGAAATGTATAGGGACTTTAGAAAACAAAAGGATGAAGATTCATCAGGCTCTAAGCAAGACAAAGGAGAAGATGATTCACATTCCCATGACCACTCAAAAGGCAAAGGGAAAGAGGAAAGCTTTCTCACACCTCCTGACAACCCTAAAAAGAAAACATCTTTGATCAAACTAGAATTTGATTTGCCTCTATATGATGGAGAGTTGAATGAAGAAATGGTGGAGAATTGGATTAGACAAATTAATGTTTATTGCAGAGTGCAGAATATCGATTTAGACAAGAGCAAGATTCAGCTAGCAAGCCTACGCCTAGGAGGCACTGCCTTGGTTTGGTGGGAAGGCAGGACCCAAGCTAACATGAAAAGACATGGTAAGACTATCTCTGTCTGGAGTGAATTTGTTTTTGCAATCAAAAAGCAGTTCTATCCATTGGCCTACATGCAGCAAGCCATGATGAGTTGGCAAACTCTTCGACAGTTGAAAGGGAAAAGTGTGCAAGAATACACTCAAGAATTTAGAAAGAGAGCATTGTTTCTAGGAATCTCATTAGACTCACCTGAGACTATGTTGAATTACATTGGTGGTCTACACAGCTACATGAGGCACACTATCCTCATGTTTAATCCCACTAGTATAGATAAGGTATCTGTATAAGCTACTCATGTAGAAGCTAGAGGAAAGAATGGAAATCCAGAAGTTGGGGGATCATCCCAACCCATTGCAAGTAAGAATAAGGAGAAAAGAAAGAAAAAATGGAAAGCAAGGAAGGTTAACACTGCACAGAAAAGCAAAGCTTCATGCATTCACTGTAAAAAATATGGGCATGATGATGAGAATTATTGGATTCTGCATCCAGAGGTACGACCCAAGAAGTTCGAGGGAAAGAAGAAGAAGACTGCTACAGCTATTAAAAAAGATTTGGGGTCAGACTCGGGAGATGAAACAACCATTGTAGCCACAGGTATAAGAGGTAAGAATTCTGAAGCATCTACTAGTAATCTGCACAATCTACTATTGACAAAGAAAATGAGAGAAAAAGACATGAGATTTTCCATATTCGAGTTATTTCTAAACATCAAAAGATTTATAATTTGTTTGATAGTGGCTCACAAGTAAATTTGATTTCTGAAGCAATTGTAAAGAAGTTGGGATTAGTAACTACACCTCACAAGAAACCATACCCATTAGGATGGTTGAATGATAAAGCACAACTACAAGTGACTAGACAATGAAAACTCAAGTTTTCTTTTGGGTCAACATTTGTAGATGAGGTTGAGTTAAACATAATTCCTTTGGATATATGTGGAATTGTTTTAGGAAGTCCTTACTTGTATGATAGGCAAGCTATTTTCTATAGAGCTGAGAACAAGTATCTACTTGTTAAAGATGGAATCGAATACTTTGTAAGAGCTCATAAGCTCAAGAATAATTATACTCTCATAAACTTAGGGCAGATGAAACAAATGATAAATTCATGCAAACAATTCTTACTGATGGTTGTAAAGGAAAAGAAACCTGATAAAACCAATGTATTTGAAGGCTGTAATGCTAAACAACAAGCTGATTTAGAAAAGGTTGTTTCAGAGTATGATATCTTGTTTAAGGAACCTAAAGGTCTACCACCCAAAAAGGAAATAGTGCATGATATTATTTTGCAGCAAGATGCTCCATTGCCTAACATTGGAATGTATAGGTTGTCCACTTTAGAGAACACAAAAATCAAGAAGCAGGTGCACGAGTTTCTCGAGAAGGGGTTCATCAGATCTAGCACATCACCATGTGGGTCACCAATCATTTTGGTGAGAAATAAAGATGGCTCATGGAGAATGTGCATTGATTACTGAGCACTGAATAAGATAACAATCAAAAATCATTATCCCCTTCCT